>JARHVA010002425.1:1640000-1710000 GCA_037957365.1 Torreya grandis
TAAATAATATTATTTTGATAAATTATCATTTGAGGACATTAAAAAAAACAAAAACAAAATGTGTGTGATTTGTTTATTAACCCTAAAATCAACCAACCACCACCAATGAGTTGCAAGCATATTAGTATTGATTAGTGTGTTAATGAAAATATAAAATATAACTTCTGGGATAAGTGGTGAATGGTGTTTGATGAGACTCCATGAAACAATAATAAGGTTATATTATACTTTTTTAAAAAACTTTATTGTGAGTTTGTGTTGCATGAAATGCCAAATTATTTCAACATGAAGGCTTGTCAAGGTAGGGTATGTGGGTCCTCATTTGATAGACCTGGTGTGAGGTGAGACCAAAATTGCCCTAATTGAATTTAGAGAAATAGTAGGAAAATAACACATGCTTCTATCCCTAAAATTTTACATTTCTCCACATATATGGACACCCTTGAGGTAGTTACTAGCCTCACATAATTTATGATTGACCATAGGATTAAAAGAGTTATCAAAACTCTTTAACCAAGATCTCTCCAAAGGCTCATTACCACAACCATTAATGTTTCATCATATACTTAGAAGAAACCAATTGAAAATAAAGTCAATTGTTATAAATATAATGAGATATGCAAAGGATATGTAAAATATCATAAAAGCATGTATATTACAATGAATAACACTTGATTATATAGGCAAGGCAAAACAATATGCAAGATAAACTAGGCAATGTGAGATAAACCCCATATAAGAAAAAAACTAGGTTACCACAAATACCTAAAGCCTAACAATCATGAGTAATAAGATATTCTAGCACGCCCCTGCTCTCCCTAAGTAAAGCTAGGAGATAAAAATAGAGGATGTAGTGTGAAGTCATGTGTCCCTATGGATTCCAATCCATCATGATGGAGTACATGGATGTCGAGTCATTGTAACCACCAAGTCAAAGTAGGAATGGTGTTAAATACGAGGATCACTAAACATAAACAATGTACTCCAAAGTACTAGGTATAATGATAAACTTGAGAAATCATAGCTTAAACACCCTCCAATATGATGGTGAGAAGTGAGTACAAAGATGGTGGGGCTACCACACTAGTGTCACTAGTGAGGATACCACATTGGTATCACTATAAGAATCACCAAGAAGGCCATGGAGTCAAGAACAATCTTCATATAGATTCTAGAAAATAAAATGCTTGAATAAGATACCCATGTATAAAGGAGAAATATAGAATACTCTCAAAAAATGCAACATATAACTCTCATAAAGTGGAGAAAAAGAGAGAAAACCCATAGGAAAAAATTCCCCCAAAAAGAGAGAAAAGAAGAAGAGAGAGCTATAAGCCCCAAAATATGATGTTGAATAAGTCCACACTCCAAGTACTCAAACGTCACAAAGGAACTCAATTGTCATGAGTGATCCAAATCCACTACTTGATCTCAAAAGCAACTAACGCTGGGCTTCACCAGAATGACTTCAATCAAGAATACTATCAGTGGTGATGAAAGTACAAAAGAGTAGTTCATGTCCAAGGAAAGATCAATCCCAAAGAATTAGAATGTACAAATCATCCACCCCATACTATTGAATGGATGGAGTGGAGGTAAAATATCTATACAAATGGTCCAAATCCACTACTCGAACACCAAATAAGTTGACAAAGTATACACTAGAATAGCTCCATGACAAATTGAAAGAAACTGTCAACTATTGAAAAAGATAAGAAGACATTGGGATTCAATAGAATAGCTACATTCAAGCTATGGGAGACTGTCAACTATATGAAAAGTGGTGTAAAAATATAGATAAAAACATCTCAATGAATATGGTGCATGGTGGTGATGGAAGAGACAAACAACTGAAGAAGTGAAAAGATGCTCATAATAGAGCACACAAATGCATGAAGGTAGACAAGACCGAATTAAAAAAACCTCCATGTCACTTTATAATTTAGTGTGAGTAAAATATAATCCATAAATAAAAAACCACCAGATGGAAACAAGGAAGACACTGGGCTTTACCAAACTAGCTCCAAAAGAGGAGACTATTGACCTGTCGAATAAGCCATCAAGAGAGGTGCTCCAAAAGTAAGGGAGTGAAAAGGTGTCTTTATAGAAGAAGGAGATGTGCTAAAAAAGGGGCCTTGAGGAGACATGACACAACTAAAAATGTTTCAAAGTACTAATGCATGTTGTGAGCTAATGAAAGAATGTGGGAAATTGTGAAAAATTCTATAATATATGCAAACACACTAGAGAATGATCAACATCCAAAAAAAACAATGTGCAAGGCACATGTAAAAAGATGTCAAGATCAACTAAAAATTCATTTGAGATAGTATGTGCATGAAGTAAAATGTAGAGCCCATAGTATAGGAAACCCCCTAGTAGTGACAATGCACACTCAAGAATAGGACATCAAACTCATCCAAAAATGCATCCATGAGTGCAACAAATGATGACAATGCAATCCAAAAGAAGTAAGAAAGAAGTTTATGTTGTCTATGAGGGGGTTTGATCTCCTACTAGACCAAACCTTACCCTCTAATCTATTACAAATGAAAGAGATAAGGTGCATGCAAAACAATGACTAATCCTTCTAGAAATGATAAAAAAATAACAAATGCATCACCACTAAAATGTCACCACAAATTGTAAGCACAAGTAGCATAGCTAATATGAAGAAACCCCTTAGAATACAAAAATTTATAATTTTAGTGCATTTCACAATGCAAATAGGCCCAATACATGGGAAATTTTAAAAAATAAACTTTTACAAAAAAATGGTACTTGATTTTCAGCTACCAATAAAAAATTATTAAATAATTACGCTCCTGCCAATAAGGCCTATTTAATAAAAAATTATGCTAAAAGTTTAAATGCTTGATAGATTTAAATACAAAACATGTCATGTAACCACCCATTAGAATTGGTACCAAACCAAGAATCTCCTCAAGTCACCAGAAGTCAAAAAAATCCATCTAATGACCTTTATGCATGTGCGAAGGAACTATACTTCCTCTTAGGGAAAACAATTACATCTATTTAACACAAAAAATGAATATATAGTTGTTTTTAAGAGGAGAAGTGAGTGGATTATAGGTGTCTTGTGCTTCACACATGTCTTAATTCTAAGTAGGTGCTCCAAGAACAACATTTTCCAATATTTGACCACCATTCTCAAAGTAGATGATGCCAAAGAAGATATTTAATGTAGGTTTAAATCCATGCTCAATGCACCCATAGTAATGTAGATCAGATAAATTTCTTAGATTTATCTTAGGAATAGCCAATGCAGATTTACAAAGGAGAAAAGGGAAAAAGTGGTAGGATGTGGAGCTAAAAGCTTCACCAAGGAGCAGACTTAAATAGGTTCGAGTCTACACAGATGCCAGCGTCGGTCAGGAGAGACCGACGTCAGTCAATTGCAGTTGCAGAGGCGCCGACGTCGGCAGTAGGGTCAGCTGGCAATGGTCACAGGCGAACAGACAGGAACCGACGTCGGTTTCCTGTGTGTCCAAAAAGCGATTTCCGTCGACGAAAGCGAGTGTTTGCATGATGAGTTTGAGTTGTAGTCTCAAGCTCGCGTCTCTATTATTAGCAGTATTATATTTAGAGCCCTTGTTGAAGTGCCTTAACTGTTTGTTGTAAGAGCATGCTCAAGTTTCCTATTTCTATATGTAGGAAAGATCTTCTTAGCTTAGTATGAGAGTGGAACTGTATGAGTAGAACATTGTGAATGTTTGAAGGACAGTACTGAGTTGCATCAATCCAGGTTGTTGGATTTGATTGTACTTGAGAGAGAGCTCTTAAGGAATAGAGATCTAGTGAGAGATCTTGTGTGCATCGGAGAGAGGTGTGGAAGAATGAATTTTCTTCATTGTATTCCTATTGTAAAGAGTTTTAATACAAGTTTTCAGGGTGTTTTCTTGTATATCTTGTTCTGTGCTATTTATCATTTCAGTTACTTATCTATCTGATTTATTTCCGCGTTTATTGCTTTCACAAGTGTAATCCATTATTGGTTGATCCCCAACAAGTGGTATCAGAGCCTTGGTTACAGGTTCAGAGCTTGATAATTGGTATCAGAGCTCAGGTTCACTAACAAGTGGTTCAGATCTGTGTAGTGTGTTTGGATTACAGGTTGCTCACAGGGGTTTCTGCAGGGACTTCTGTTTGAGTGGGAGAAGCAATGGCAGAACAAAGTAAGTTGAGAATGGAAAAGTTTAATGGCAAGAACTACCAACATTGGAGAATGCAGATAGAGGACTATCTGTATCAGAAAGATCTCTACTTACCGTTAGGTGGGATTGCAAAGAAGCCCAAGGACATGGAGGATGAAGAATGGGAAGTTCTTGACAGAAAGGCTCTGGGGTCTATAAGACTGAGTCTGGCCTCCACTGTGATATCTAATTTGTCACAGGCAAAAACAATGGTAGAGTTGATGACTACGTTAGCAAATATGTATGAAAAACCCTCAGCTTCAAATAAGGTATATCTTATGAAGCAGTTATTTAATTTGCATATGAATGAAGGTGGATCTGTTTCTACTCATCTGAATGATTTCAATGGTATTGTGAATCAATTAAGTTCAGTGAATATAGTGTTTGATGATGAGATAAAAGCTCTTTTGATATTATGTTCTTTGCCTGAAAGCTGGCATGGCTTAGTAATCGCAGTTTCTAATACTGCATCTGCATCAAATATTTTGAAAGTAGAGGATGTTTTTAGTGTTATCTTGAATGAGGAAATACGCAGGAAAAGCATAGAAGAGACATCTGGGAATGCTTTAAATTTTGAGATCAGGGGAAGGCAAAAAGAAAAGAGCAAGAGGAGATCAAGATCTAAGTCGAAGGTGAGAGGAAGATCCAAATCCAGGAATGGCAGGAAGCCACAATGCTGGAATTGTGAAAAGATTGGGCACATAAGCAGAGATTGCTGGTCAAAGCCTAAGGAGGACAATCAGCACGAAGGAAAGGAAGAAGCCAAGGTTGCAGGTATTGCACAAGATGCTTTAATTTTCTCTTTGCATAATAACATAGAATCTTGGGTATTAGATTCTGGTGCATCTTTCCATGCTACCCCTAACAGAGAATATTTCAATGACTATATCCATGGAGATTTTGGAATAGTGTACTTAGGGGATGACGAGCCTTGTAAAATAATTGGCAAAGGTAAAGTGCAGCTCAAGATGCAGAATGGCAACACATGGGTGTTGAGAGATGTGATGCATGTTCCTAGTTTGAAGAGAAATTTGATTTCTGCAGGTAAGCTAGGTGATGAGGGTTGTACAGTAACTCTCACAGCAGATTCTTGGAAGGTGACCAAGGGTGCACTTGTTATGGCCAGAGGTAAAAGAGAAGGTACTCTCTATTTGTGTAATTGTGTTACTAACAAATCTCCTACAGTTTTATCTACTTCAGATGTGGATGCTAAATTGTGGCACTCAAGGCTTGGCCACATGAGTGAGAAGGGGATGTCAATTCTTAAGTCTAAAGGTATGCTTTCAGATTTGAAAAGTATGGATCTAGAATTTTGTGAGCATTGTGTATTTGGAAAACAGAAAAGGGTTAGTTTTCTCAAGATTGGGTCTACTAAGAAAAGGCAGAAGTTGCAGCTTGTTCACACAGACGTGTGGGGACCGGCTCAGGTAGCCTTTATTGGTGGATCACAGTACTATGTTACATTCATAGATGACGCCACAAGAAAGGTATGGATCTATTGTATTAAAAAGAAATCTGATGTTTTTGAGACTTTTAAGATTTGGAAAGCTATGGTTGAGAATGAAACAGGTAGAAGATTAAAGTGCTTGAGATCTGATAATGGCGGTGAGTTCTGCAGTCTTAAGTTTAACTGGTATTATTACACTCACGGAATCCGAAGGCAAAGGATGGTTCCAAGGACACCTCAGCAGAATGGTATTACTGAAAGGATGAATAGAACTATCATGGAGTGTGTAAGATGTATGAGATTGCATGCAGGGTTGCCCTTAGAGTTTTGGGCAGAAGCAGTTGACACCACAGTGTACCTGATTAACAGAGGACCCTCTACAGCTCTGGATGGTGGAATTCCAGAAGAGGCATGGACAAGTAAAAAGGTAGATCTCTCATATCTCAAAGTTTTTGGTTGTGAAGCCTTTGTGCACATAGATAAGGAAAATAGAAAGAAGCTTGATGCTAAGTCTATGAGGTGCACGTTTATTGGCTATGGCTCAGATGATTTTGGTTTCAGATTTTGGAATCTAGGAACTAACAAGGTAATCAGGAGTCGTGATGTTGTTTTCAATGAAAGAGTGATGTGCAATGATCAGATAAGGAAGCTAGATCAATCTGGGCAGAGCAATAGTGAATTGGACGAAGTTATGGTCCAAAATGAGCTCGCGGGAAAAAGAAATAATCACTTGCAGGAAAACACAGAGACCGACGTCGGCAAGTTAGGAACCGGCATCGGCAGTACAGAAACCGATGTCGGTCATACAGAGACCGACGTCGGCCAGGAAGAACCGGCGTCGACCGGTAACAGGTCTACAGGTGGCCGAGGTCGGTCACTGTCAGAAAATTTGGGTGGACAGATTGTTGAGAACGAGTCCAAGACACCCATCAGGAGGTCTGAAAGGGTAAGTAAGCCTCCAATTAGATATTCTCCTTCCTTATATTATTTATTGCTAACCGATGGTGGAGAACCAGAGAGTTTTGAAGAAGCATTACAGGTGGAGTCCAGGAGTAAGTGGGAGCGTGGCATGGTTGAGGAGATGGAGTCCTTAAGAGAGAACCAAACATGGGATTTGGTTGAATTGCCAGCTGGTAAGAGAACACTGAAGAACAGATGGACCTACAGGTTGAAGGAAGGTGAGGATGGACAGATGAGATATAAGGCCAGATTGGTAGTGAAAGGATTTGCAGAAAAGCCAGGTATTGACTTTGGTGAGATTTTTTCTCCTGTTGTTAAAATGACTTCAATAAGGGTTGTATTGTCTTTGGTTGCTTTTGAGGATTTGCATCTTGAGCAGCTAGATGTTAAGACAGCATTTCTTCATGGAGATTTGGATGAGAAAATATACATGGAACAGCCAGAAGGATTTGAGGTCAAGGGTAAGGAGAAGTTAGTGTGCAGGTTGAAGAAAAGCTTGTATGGCCTCAAGCAAGCTCCAAGGCAATGGTACTTAAAATTTGACAGGTTTATGACTGAGCATGGCTACAGTAGGTGTCAATCGGACCATTGTGTATATTTCAAGAGATTTGATAACGGTAGATATATTATTCTATTGTTGTATGTAGATGACATGCTGGTTGCAGGGTCTCACATCTAGGATATCTCTGAGCTTAAGGTGAAGTTAGCTCAAACGTTTGCTATGAAGGATTTGGGAGCAGCGAAGAAGATCCTTGGCATGAGCATTAGGAGAGACAGGAAAAATCATAGGTTGATATTGTCTCAAGAAGATTATGTGAACAAGGTGTTGAAACGGTTCAATATGCAGGATGCTAAACCGGTAAGCACACCTTTGGCTGGACATTTTAAGTTAAGTAAAGAACAATGTCCTAATTCATATGATGAGGTAGAGTACATGAGTAAGGTTCCATATTCTTCCATAGTAGGGAGTTTGATGTATGCAATGGTGTGTACTAGACCGGATATTGCCCAAGCAATGGGAGTTGTAAGTAAATATATGGCCAATCCAGGTAAGAAACATTGGAAAGCGGTTCAATGGATCCTTAGATATCTGAGAGGAACCAGTAGCAAGCATTTGTGCTATGGAGGTTCAGATACTTCTCTACATGGCTATGTAGATTCAGATATGGCAGGGGATTTGGATGGCAGGAGGAGCACCATAGGTTATGTTTTTACTGTAGGTGGAACAGCGGTTAGCTGGATATCTAAGTTGCAGAAGGTTGTTGCCTTGTCAACTACAGAAGCAGAGTATATTGCAGCCACAGAAGCTAGCAAGGAGATGATATGGATGACACGGTTCATGGATGAGCTTGGTAGGGAGCATGAGAGTTGCAGATTGTATAGTGACAGTCAGAGTGCAATCCATTTGGCCAAGAATTCGGCCTTTCATTCAAGAACAAAGCACATACAGCTAAGGTACCATTTCATACGGCAGGTATTGGAAGATGGGGAGTTGAAGCTGGAGAAAATCCATATAGATAGGAATCCGGTGGATATGTTAACCAAGCCAGTTACAAAGGAGAAGTTGAGCTTGCATTCAACTTCTATTGGTCTTCATGATTGAGTTGAAGATGGAGGAGCTAGAAGATGTTGTTGTACAGGTACTGGTGCAGCTGGTTTATCTCCAAGTGGGAGATTGTTAGGGTGTGGAGCTAAAAGCTTCACCAAGGAGCAGACTTAAACAGGTTCGGGTCTACACAGATGCCAGCGTCGGTCAGGAGAGATCGACATCGGTCAGTTGCAGTTGCAGAGGCGCCGACGTCGGCAGTAGGGTCAGCCGGCGACGGTCACAGGCGAACAGGCAGGAACTGACGTCGGTTACCTGTGTGTCCAGAAAGTGATTTCCGTGGACGGAAGCGAGTGTTTGCATGATGAGTTTGAGTTGTAGTCTCAATCTCGCGTCTCTATTATTAGCAGTATTATTTTTAGAGCCCTTGTTGAAGTGGCTTAACTATTTGTTGTAAGAGCATGCTCAAGTTTCCTATTTCTATATGTAGGAAAGATCTTCTTAGCTTAGTATGAGAGTGGAACTGTATGAGTAGAACATTGTGAATGTTTGAAGGATAGTACTGAGTTGCATCAATCCAGGTTGTTGGATTTGATTGTACTTGAGAGAGAGCTCTTGAGGAATAGAGATCTAGTGAGAGATCTTGTGTGCATCGGAGAGAGGTGTGGAAGAATGAAGTTTCTTCATTGTATTCCTATTGTAAAGAGTTTTAATACAAGTTTTTAGGGTGTTTTCTTGTATATCTTGTTTTGTGCTATTTATCATTTCAGTTACTTATCTATCTGATTTAATTCTATGTTTATTGCTTTCACAAGTGTAATCCATTGTTGGTTGATCCCCAACAAAAAGGACATTACCACTAGATCTTGGGCTATTCAGGCAAAAGAAAAAATGCCAAAAAAGGAACACCACTCTAGATAAATGATGCCAAACCTAAAAATAAATAATGATGATATAGAAAAATGGATTATATGCTAATATTATCTCACCTCACATGCAATGTATAGTCCTAAAAAAACTCAATGTAGCATCAGAAAAAAAGTCCAACGCCTAGCTCCATGTAAACCTAAAAGTTCAACCCTAGATCTAGGCTGGGAGAGAAATGGTGAAGTGCTGGAAATGGTGAGCTAGAAAGGATGAATCTAAGAATTCCAAGCTATAAATAAACTATCATTAGCATTAAGGTAGCTGGGGATGACGGTTTTGGTTGGGATGACATGTAGACTACCTGGCTACAAATAAAGTTGCACTTTAAATGTGGGAATAGTTATCTAACTACCACATAGTTCTCTAACTACCACATAATAATATTACAACTAGATCCTCCATTCAAACAACCTATGGCCAAAAGGAATGTAGATCTCAAAAATTATAGACCACACAGATCTAAAAAGCTTAGACTAAGCAAAGGAATTGCTAGAATGAATGGCACCTTAACCAGATCACCAAAGTTGAAGAAGTGTGACTTCTACACTTTAACCAGATTGTCAAAGAAGAGATAACAAAAGGTGAACATACAATTCTCCATGCTGACCTCTTAGAGTCTTATTAAATAAAAAATTCTAGCAGATATCTACCAAACTGAAATCTTTGGAGAATTATGGCATTCCAAACCACTAAAGTGTAGTCTTATTCCTTCTAAGTAGTAGTCCAAGGATCCTCTCAACTCCAACTATCTAATTATTATATACAAATAACATTTAATGAAAATGTAAAAATGATTAATGAGTAATTCCTATTGGATGGAGGATCTGGTACCATGAAAGAGTTATCAAAAATCTTCAACCAAGATCTCTCCAATGGCTTATTACCATAGCCATTGATGATTCAACATATACTCAGAAGAAACCAATTAAAAACAAAATCAATTTTTATACATATAATGAGATATGAAAAGGATATGTAAAATATTACAAAAGCATGTATATTACAATGAATAACACTTGCTTATATAGGCAAGCCAAAAAAATATGCAAGCTAAACTAGACAATATGGGACAAACCCCACATAAGATGAAACTAGGTAAACACAAATACCTAGAACCTATAAATCATGAATAATAAGATACTCTAATAGGGATACATACACTAAGGAATTATAAACATGATACAAGTGGTGGGACATCTAGTAGTGGTATTGGTGCTAGTGTCCTTCCTACTAGTAGTGGTATTAGTGATAGTGGTATTGGTGCTAGTGTCCTTCCTAAAATTCCTATACATCATTTCACATCATGTGGGAGGAAGTGTATTTGACCTATTGGTAAGGTATGACATACATGGTATCCATATATGAGGAGTAGACCTACATTGGTGCAGCACAATAGTACCTAACAATTTATGCCACTTATAGTTGGTTCAACATCTCAAGACACAACTATAGTTTCTTCAGTACCTCGGGACACAAACATAGCTAAGTGTATTCAATATTTTTTTTCTTCAAGACATTAGGAGACCAACATGCCAGAGCATATGTCATATGTATATTTGCTTTAGCAACTCATGAGACTAGCAAGATATACTTTATGACATCTAAAATTTCTTCACAACCCCCTCTCAGGACACGTCAAGCTATTGTGTAGGACTTATCTACTTCACCATATGTATTTGATACATAGGTTAAATTTTAATTATAGTTTGTTTATATATGTAAAATAATATTAAGTTTATTTTATAGTATATGTTTACTTATTTGACTTAACTTTTAATTTATTTCATGTATAGATGATTATCGATATTTTGAGTAGCTCAGTAGACCTAAATTTTATTGTAGAGGCTAAAATTAGCACCGGCGTACCCTACTCTAAGGTTTGAAAATTTACAAATTACATAAATTTGTTATTTAATATTAAATTATATAAATCATAGTATCTTATATAGAGTTGAAACACTCTCATGTAAATGTACCATATTTGTTTTCATTTTAAAGAAGTGTTTCATTATCGACTTACATTTCTATGTCACATTATTGTATTAAGATAATTTAAAAAATATGATCTAGGTCATGTGATGATTGTATAATGATAAGAAAATAATAGCTATATGATACCAATAATAATGATAGTCAAAACATTTTACTAATTACCAATTGTTGAGTTTTATTAATAGACCAATGTATCCATCTAGTGGACTCAACCATTGTTTTATCTCATTGAATTTAATCCATAAATGAACTTTTATGTATTCATGTATTTATTGTCACTTGGAAAAAAACTATCTTTTAAGATATATTATAGTCATTGATTTTTTTATCATGCTCATTGGATTCACACATTATTCATAGATCCATATAAAAATACTATATTCCATGACAACTTGAATAGTATCAAAAATAGTAATTCTCCATCACAATCTGAAATTAACTCTAAAATAATAACACAACATGATAATTCATTCTATTACTCATTTTTATTTATTTATTTATCTTAAATTAGTTTTATTTTTAATTGTTTCATAATTGACCTCTTTCATTTATTGGTTTTCTAGATGATGAGAGATGCTATGATCACTCCTCATGGACGAGAACAAGGTTTGACTGATTTTGCAATTCCATCCAAAGATCCTCTATCTTCATAGTATCTCATGATTCAAATACAAATATTGGTGAGAACACATGTAGTAAAATTATTTTTTATTATTTTTTTTAACTTCATATTTATATGCACATACAGATATACATATACATTTATGCTCCATGTTGTAAGTAAATATATTGAGAGGAGGGAGCGGAGTTGAATCAATTGCCTTTAAACAATCCTTCAATTTCACTTATCATTCATGAAGCATTCATTCACATACATACATTAACCTGCATAAATGAGCATCTGTGAAAGCAAAGGACATAAGAACACATGAGATATGTGGAAAACCCTATTGGTGAATAAAACCCACTAAAAAAACACTTTGAATACATTCTGATAAGTAATAGATCAAATTTTAGTAAGGCACCAACTACACAAGGAGCATCAACCCCTTACTAGTCAAACACCAACTCAACTAGTCCTTTATCAAGCATCAACATGAAAGGAGGAACCAACCCCCTAGGTAACTCAAAACAAGTTCATATATATTAAATATATTATCACCTTTGAACACCTATTTATCACTCAATTTAATATGACTACCTCTATTTGCTCTTCTCACTCTTCTATCTCTTTCAAACATCCTATTAGGCCTTCTCACTCAACTAGCCCTTTCTTTGGTAGAATTAGATCATATGACCTTGGTAATCACCTGTAAAAATATTTTTAGATCTTCATAAAATATTAATCATACCTATTTTATGATATTAAATCCCTTTACCTGGTTTAAAAATCTCTATATCATTCATTTTTTCCCTCAATATTATTAACTTGTCAATTAGGCCTATTAGACCTTCTCTTTATACTTGACTCTTGCTATTACCCATATTGGTCAGTAAAGAATATATTCATAATTAGATCACCCTTGAAATAGATTTTAAAAAAAAACATTTCAAAATTTAAACAACTAATACATAGGTTGGTCATTACCCTTAAGGGCCAAAACCACCATTAGGCCTAACAGAGACCTAATGCAATTAGGCCTTCTCAAAGCACATGTTTCACTTTGGCCACCTTGGAAAATATTTAGCATTAAAAAATAGATGAAAAAATTCATACAAACTTAAATTTTACCCCTTATAATCTCAACTTATGTCACCAACACCATTTTGTTCATTTCACTCCTTTGAAACACACAATTAGGTCTACTTGCCATTAGACCTTCTTACTGCTAGAAAGTCTATCTTGAAAATCTATAGCATACATTAAAATTTTCCACATGAGAAAAAAAAATATAACATTCATGAATTTAGTGTCATCACCAAGTTCATTATATTTCATAATATATGTAAAAATACCTCAAACTGATCATCTTCATATGCTCACTTAGAACTACACATAGGCCTTAAGAACCCAGTCAAGAAACTTTGATTTTTCACACCTTCATAGGAACTTATATTTAATAAAAATGTATTAAAATTAACCTATGATACATATATAATAAATTCATGTGCATTTTATTCTTCAACTCTATGCAAAAATAATTAGGAACATCATTCTTACTCAAACACGTAAAACTCCCTGTAGCTCCAAAAACATAGTCATGAAGAAGAAGGATTAGAATAACTATCTGAACACTTTTATGAAATTAAAATAGGTTTATATTATAATTAAAAATACATATAAAATATTAAAATATATATATTACATGTTTCAATATCAATATTGGTCTTACAGATCAATCTCATGTCTTCACCCTACACAGAGATTACTGTGTTAGACATGTCACTTTGAGAACAACTTTTTGATTGTTTATGTGCATCAAAAAAAATTATATTAAAGGGGAGAAAGATGATATAGGTATTTAAAAATTATCCCATTAATTTGGATCCATACCTAATCCATTTTAACAACCCCTAATCTCATTCTCACTTCTACCTAGTTTTCTCACTGTCTTCCTCATTAGGCCTATTTAGAGATAGGTCAAATTCCATGATAGATTTATCATATTTAAGGTATTAAAAATAATTATAAAATTACATGGGAACAAAATAAAATTCTCATGAAACATCCTATAACCATTTTCATGCTTTGACCTGGTCAACCTTGCTTGCTACATCAAAAATCTAAGAAATAAAGGGTTTCCTATAGGTTCTACTCACTCATCTGACATACCAATACCACCTAGAGAAACTTGAGAGATTCCTCTACATTATCCAATAATAAAAATAGGTCATATAATCTATTATTATCCATTTCCAATAATATTTTTCCTATCATGTCCTTATAAGGGTGTTAGGAGGGTTTAGACTACCTTCCATTCTTATCAATCATTCATAAAGGATTTCTCCTCAAATCCAAAACCAATTATAGGAAATTCAATATAGGACCTGTAAAAAAATTCCATGAACTGATAAGGATCTCATTCAAAGGTTTCATGTTCCAATGAGTGTAATAAAATCCTTCTCAAGTCTATAACACCTCATTTTGTGCACATAGAAAACCTCAACATTAATTTTCATGATTTATCCTTTAGGAATTGAAATAAAACTAGGTAAAAATTATTGAAATAAAATATCACACATCTGAAAATTATCTCATGATATTTTGTGCCTTGGGAAATGAAATTTACCACTTATTAGGCCACACTAGGTTTCTCTGCACATTAAGTCTTGAACTACCAATCATACTTAGACCTTGAAAATGCATTTAAACCTCTTACACTAATCTAAAAACCTCATAGTCATGTCATAAATCCTCATACCATGCTCATACACTTATAACCTTTTTCACATAAGTCTCATAATATTCACCTCATCATGCTACCAATCTTGTGCCTTCTCACTAGGTTTCTTCATGCAAGGACTAAGCCTCAAAACTAACCATATAACTCATCTGAAGGCTTCTTTGCCTCTTTCTCATGTTTAAACAAATTTATAAACTCTCTCATGATTTTATTGACACAATTCACCAAGATTAACTATACTTCATGCATACTCCTTCTCTCAAGTCTAGACTATGATTCTTAATAAGATCTTTTAGGTTTCTATGGGGTAAATACTTAAGACAAATTATTTCTAGATCTGCCATGTTCAATTTTAAGAGTTATAATATTTCAAATAAAATAGGTGTATCCATCATGGGGGAGAAAAAGGTAAGTAAAAAATGCATTTTTTACTTACCTTTTTCTCCCCCATGATGGATACACCTATTGTATCCAAAATGTTGAAAATCTTAAAATTGAATATGGTAGATCCAAAAATAGTTTTTGTTAACTATGATTCTTAAGTCACCGAGTACTCAAAGATTTTGAATCAATAAATTTATATCTCAATGATGTCAACCAAGAACATTATACAATCATGATTCTCTGAAGACAAGACTACTCTCAATAGACTCATGAGCTTGTCACACTACATCATTGTGCCAAGACTTCATATAGAACTTAAAAACTACTACCATGATCATGATATGACAATGATATTCAATACTAATACATAATAATATCTTATCTTGTATCATGATCATGACCTTGACATTCCATCAACCTTAGAATAATTACCAGGTTGACTTAAAATTCTCTCTTGTTATAAGAATTCTTTGTCACATACCATTTCACCATGCATGGCCTCAATTATTACCTTGACATCAATGACATCTATCTTGAATTTGAAATTAATGAAAACAACAATGCCTCAACACCAAAAAAATGAACATATCTCAACAATCTCCCCCTTTGTCATTGATGGAAAACACTTACACAAAGCTAATCATTAACAACTCCCCAAGCTAAATCTTCTTCACACTAACCTTTCTCCCAAACTGGAACTATCTCCCCCTTTGACATTAATGAAAAAGGGTCATTTTATTTGAAACTATCTAATCATTGGACCTAGAACAACACACATTTTCTCTTCAAACAAAATCATTATCTCTCTTTGACAAAACTCAACATAGATCAAGCTCATATACCTACCCTTGGAGCATGATTATATCCCCTTGTCTCCATGATATATTCATACATTATCATGACTATGACTTGGTGTGATCAAGTCATCATAAAAACTCTTTGTGACCTATCTCTTGTGATCACACCTGCAATAGACTCTTGACTGCGCCTTGGATCTGAATGTCAACAAAGAACACAAAGCTCCCCCTGAGACCAAGCATCCTTCATGCTTTTTCTCATTGACTGAGTGCCTCCATGAAGCCTAATGGAGTCACATCTTCTCTCTTGATTAATAAACAACATAAACTCATGATATTCCTATATATTCATGTCCTTATTAGACTAAACTTTCTTCGTGATCCTTTTAGGATTAAATTCTTCAATCACCATTTGAACATCATCAAAAATTGATATATTTGACTTGAATTACTCATCTATAATTTGAGTTGATAGGGAGAATTATTGAAACTTATTTACATTTGTGCTATGTTCTACCATGGAAAATAGTCCATTTGGACTTGCAAACTGATCATCAACCTTATCTACTTTTGGTTTGCACCCACTATCTTGTCTTCTTTCTTGAATACTAGGAATCTCAACATTCTTGTTTTAGCTTAGGAATCCATGTTTACATTACTTTGAAATATGCCCAACCTTTTGATAGTTGAAACACACTATTCCTCTTGATGGAAACACACCATGACCCATACCTCTTGACTAGTGACACTCCTCATAATTCCATGCATATTCATTCTTGGAGGGCCTTCTACAATTCCTTGATATATGTCTAAATTGGTTACATGAATAAAAATAGCCTTTGAAAAGACTAGCATACCTTATAACATTAGGCTGCTTGATAGGACTAATATTTATTCTATTAACACCATTGTTCCTTTATTGACCATTGAACTTATTGATCTTATTAGTGTTCTTCTTTTGGTCTCCATTGAAACCAAGACCTATTTTATTATTATCAATCTTTTGACTACTCAGGATGTTATCTAGATCATTGGTACTCTTTTCAAACTTCATAAAGGACTTAACCTTACTTGATGTCTAATCAAAATAAGATATAATGAAACACACTTCAATCACATACCTTTCACATTATTCTTCTTTAGCCTTTAGGCTTGTAATTATAATCTCAAGTTGAGTCTCCACCTATTTGACTATTTCCTCTTATTCCTTGGATTTGTTGCTTAGTCTAGCTTCAAATAAATTGATTTGATCCTCATAGTATTTGATAAGATACCTCATCACCTTATTCTTCTTCTTTACCATCTTCAGTTCTTCTATAGTATTCATCAACTCACCCTCAAAGTCTACCTCATCCTCTTCTTCATCTGAATTACCAACATCACCTCCAATCCATATGGACTCTTTTTGATTTCAAGAACTTGCTTCCCCAGACATGAAGAGTAATTAATTGACATCAGGACCATCACCTTCATGGTCACTCTTGGAATCTCTTCTCTCATTCTCATTAGATGAGCTACAATCTTCCTTGGTGTAAATACTTATTTTGTTCTTAAGAAACATCTTCTTGTCATCATACCTTTTAAAGCTTTTCTTGCTCTTATTTGACCTCTAAGACTTTTTATCATCATGATGGCCTTCATCATGTTCTTCATCATCCTTTTCCTTATTATTATGAGGGAAATTGTTAGCAAATTATCCAATCTCTCCACAATTTAAGAATTTAAAGGGAAACTTACCCTTGTATTTACCTAAACCTGTCTTCAATTTTATTGCAAACATAACTATCAATTCATCATCATCAATACCAAATTCATCATTTTATTTGAATTTTTTAACTTTTGTATTCTTATCCTTTGACTTATTTTCTACCTTGAAAGTATCTTCCTTCTTTATATCTCTTCCTTCACTTTCCTTAATCTCATAGGTTATTAGGGTGCCATGAAGTCCATCCATCTCTAGCTTATCTAGATCTTGCAACTCTTTAACAACAGATACTTTAGAATCAAATTTGAGAGTTAGACATATCAAAACATTTTGAACAAAATTATAATATTTAAATTCTTAAACTAGGCCTTTTATGATGTTAATCATTTCATCAAATCTCAACAAGTAGGCAATAATGGTCTCATCTTCATTCATCCTTAATATTTCAAGCTATCTTTTATGAATTTACAACTTAGCCAACTTGACCTTGGATTCTCCATCATGGATAGTATTAAACTATTTAAAATTTTATTTATTATAAATATAATACATCATCTTCACAATTTATACCTTTGATAGGCCACACATAATACCTTATTGCTTTTAAATTGTTGTCAATAGCCTTTTTATCTATTGCATTTGTAGGAGGAATAGGAGGTGCATTATATCTATCCAAAACTTATTTCAAAACATCATGACCTTTAGAAATATATATTTTTTTCATATTCAAACTCCAAAAATCATAATTATATCCATTAAATAATGGAGCCTTGCTTGTAGAGGAACCACCTTATTCTTGACTAGCCATCTTTGATTACTTAGGATCTCTTTTAGGCTATTAGGCCTTATTCAAAGGACCTGATATAATAAAAAATGTTATAATTATATATAATAATATGGGGGTTGAATTATTTACCTTGAAACAATATTTCAATTTCACTTATCATTTATGAACCATTCATTCACATATATACATTAACCAATGCATAAACAAGCATCTATGAAAGCAAACAACATAAAAACATAAGAGATATGTGGGAAAAAATCTTGGAAAATAAAATATATATATATATATATATATATATATATATATATATATATATATATATATATATATATATTTTGAATATATTATTATAAGTAATGGATTAAATTTTAGTGAGGCACCAACCCCACAAGGAGCACCAACCCCTTACTACTCAAGCACCAACTCAACTAGTCTGTTAGCAAGCACCAACTTTCAAGGAGGAACTAACCCCCTAGGTAACTCAACAAAAAATCAAATAAATTGAACATACTATCACCTTATAAAAAATTTATCTCACTCAAATAAATATTACTACCTCATTTTTCTCTTCTTAATCTTCTATCTCTCTCAAACAACCTCCTAGGTTTTCTCATTCAACTAGCCCTTTCCTTGGCAGAATTAGATCATATGAACATGATCATCACCTATATAAATATTATTATATATTAATAAAATATTAATAATAACTATATAATTATATTAAATACCTCTACCTAGTTTTCAAATCTTTATTTCATCCATTTTTCTCCTCAATATTCTTAACTTGTCAATTAGGCCTATTAGACCTTCTCTTTATACTTGACTCTTGCTATTACCCATCTTGGTTAGAAAATAATATTTTAATAATTATATCACCCTTATAATATATATAAAAAAAAATTCACAAGATAAGAATCCACTACATAGGTCGGTCATTACCCTTAAGAACCAAAATAACCATTACGCCTAATAGACTCCTGCAACTAGGCTTTTTCAATGCACACGTTTCACTTTGGCCACCTTGGATCACCTTGAGCCTTAAAAAATGAATTAAATAATTCATAAATTATTTAATTATACCTATGATAATCTTAAATTAGGTCACCAATACCATTCATCTCATTTCACTCCTTTGAACCACATAATTAGGTCTACTCGCCATTAGGCCTTCTTACTATCATAAAGTCTATCTTATAAATTTGAAGCATACACTCAAATTTTCAACATGAAATAAAAAATAATAATATTTATAGAACATACATGACTTCAATGTCATCACCAAGTCCATTATATTTCATAATATAAGGCAAAAGACCTTAAACTAATCATCTTTATATGCTCACTCAGAACTACACACAA
This sequence comes from Torreya grandis, assembly GCA_037957365.1. NCBI lineage: Eukaryota > Viridiplantae > Streptophyta > Pinopsida > Cupressales > Taxaceae > Torreya > Torreya grandis. The sequence continues at coordinate 1,659,463 of JARHVA010002425.1, forward strand.
GCCTTAAGAACCCAACCAAGAACCTTTAATTTTTCAAACCTTCATAAGAATTTATAATGAATTTTTTTTAATTAAAATTAACCTATGATACCTATAAAATAAATTCATGTGCATTGTATTATTCATGCAAAAAGACTCAGGAACATCATTCTCACTCATACACATAAAACTGCCTATAGCTCCAAAAACATAGTCATGAAGAACAAGGATTATAACACCTATGTGAACAATTTTATGAGATTATATTAGGTTTATATGATCCTTAATCATAATTATAACATATTTAAATAGATACATTACATGTTTCAATATCAATATTATAGACCAATCTCATGTCTTCAGCCTAAAGAGACCTTATTGTGTTAGACAAATCACTTTGAGAATAACTTTTTGGTTGATTATGTGAATTATAAAAACTTAAATCAAAGGAATAAAAGGTAATATAGACATTTAAAAATTACCCCATGTATTTGGATCCATCCCTAATCCACTACAACCAATCCCTAAACTCATTCTCACTTCTACCTAGTTTTTTCATTGTTTTCGTCATTAAGACTATTTAGTAATAGTTCAACTTCCATGATCGATTTATAATATTTAAGGTATGAAACCTAATTATAAACTTACATGGTCACAAAATAAAATTCTCACACAACATCCTCTAGCCATGCATGCTTTGACCTAGTCAACCTTACCTGCTACATCAAAAATTTGAGAAACAAGGGGTTTCTCATAACTTTCACTCACTCTTTGGATAGACCAATTCCACCTGGATAAACCTAAGAGAGTATTACACATGATATAATCATAAAAATAGGTCATATAATACATTCTAAGTCATTTCCAACAAGATATTTCCTATTGGGTCATTATAATGGTTTTACGAAGGTTGAGACAACCTTCTATTCTTAGCAATAATTCATAAAGGATTAACTCTCAACTCAAATAAATGAAAATAAATTTAATTTAGGACCCTTCCCAAACTTTCATGAACTGATCAGGATCTTATGCAAAAGTTTCACATGCCAACGAGCATAAAAAAATCCTTCTCAGGTTTGTAACACCTCATTCTATGCACATAAAAAAACTCAATACCAATTTTTCATTTTTTATCCTTTAGGTATTGACCTAAAACTTGGTAAAAAATATTTAAAAAATATCTCACACCTATGTAAATTCTCTCATGAGATATAGCACCTCGATAAATCAACTTGCCCTTATTAGGCCAAACTAGGTCTTTTTGCACATTAAGTCTTGAACGACTCATCATATTTAAACCTTGAACACACCTTGAAACCTATTGAATTTATCTAAAAACCTAAAAATAATGTAATAATACCTCATACCATTCTCATACACTTCAAACCTTATTCACATAAGTCTCATACTGTTCACCTCTTCATGCTACCAAGCATGTGCCTTCTCATTAGGTTTATTCATGAAAGGACTAAGGCTCAAAACTAACCTTGGAGATAATCTGAAGGATTATTTGCCTATTTATCATGATTACATACACTCTCTCATTACTATACTAACATAATTCACCAATATTCACTATGCTTCATGCATATTCCTTCTCTTTGGGCTAGACTAGGCTTCTTAAGTCACCTAATACTAAAAAACTTGGACTCAAACAAGTTAGCTCTCACTAATGTCAACAAAGAATATTATTCAATCAATATTATCTAAATATGAGACTAATGTCAATGGAATCATGATATTATCACACTAAATCATTGTGCCAAGGTTTCATAAAGAAATCAAAGACTGCTAAACCATGCTCAAGATATGATAATTCTCATCAAGACTAATACAAAATAATAGATTACCTTGTATCATGATTATGACCTTGACATGATATCAACCTTAGAATTATTATTAGGTTTCCTTCATTCTCTCTTGTCATGATAATTCTTTGTCACATACCATTTCACCATGCATGGTCTCAATTCTGACCTTGACATTAATGACATCTAACTTTACTTTGACATCAATGACAATAATGCCTCAACACCAACAATAGGAAAAAACCTTAACACTCCATAGGAATCTCCATAAATGGTATATTCATATTATTATATTCCAAAATAACTATTTATATGGCATATTGTGAGTCTAAAATCACCTTGTTGAAAAATTTTGTTCATGGAAAATCTATCATTTGAAATATGTCATTTTAATACATTACAATTTATATTTAATTTATTATGTAGACACCATGTTTTTTTTATGTTGTGGGAGAGAGAGGTGATGCTTCATAGTCTAAGAGGTGATTTTTTCCTCTTAATGAGTCATGTAGAACTCCTAGTTTTACATCTATAGTGAGGTGGAGAAATTTATTTAGAGGAAATGAGGATAAACAAATATAGTTGTTGTGTTAGGGGTCTAATTTTAGGCACTATCTATTTTTTATTATAATATGGTCCACATTGTATGACTATATGGAACCCTTTATATACCTACATGTTATGGTCTACATTATTTATCGATATATGGCCTATCTTTTATGTCCATATGACAGAAATTTTCATGTGTGTGTGTGTGTGTGTGTGTGTGTGTATATATATATATATATATATATATATATATATATATATATATATATACTATTCAAAATTATAATTTTAATCATCTTGTAAATATTCAACCATTTATACACATGATAATTTAACTATGATGAGTTCATTGTTACCCAACTTATGTTACTAAAATTTTATTGTTTTATGGGTGAGTTTAGTCCTTATGTTGTTTCCTCTTAGTTGAAATCTAGATGATGTTAATTGAATGTAGTTGTGCACCTTTTTCTAGTTAACTTTCTTGTGATTAGAATGGAAGTTTGAGTTCTTGTGAGTATTATGTTGTAATGGATATTATATTATTTTCATACAGATTGTTTAATTATCTAATAGATTATAAGTTGATTATAGTTTTCACTTGAATCATGAACCCATGATCATGAATTCATCTTCAAAATTTTAAATGCTTCTAAGAATTGAAACTTGTTTGTAAGCCTTATAACATTGTCCTCTACCTGTTAAGCATATTGGAATCCTTGTATTGAACTTGTGTGGACCATTGAAACATTATGGCGAAGATTTTGAGACCATGGAAATCCTTGTTGAAAACCTTGCTTTATGGTTTGAAGATGCTTGGAGGGGGATAAAACCTAGTTTATATGACTTTTGATATAATACAAAATTATTATATGTCATTGCAAACTTCTAAGGACCTATAATTAGTTGTTTTGGGATTAAAACCTATGTATTCTACTTGATAGACCTAAAATAATCTTGTTAATACCTGATTATAACTAAAGGATGCTTGAACACCTTCACTAATTCATTTTCAGACTTATATACAGGTCTTATGGAGTGTTAATTTCATGAAACCCTTTGTATTGCCATTCTCTATTATGAAACCCAACTGCAAGCCTATAGGTTGTGTCATGAAGCTATGTTATGAAACCCTATAAGATATATTTAGACATATTTATTTCTTGAAACCCTCACTCTTGACATTATGAGCTTGCTATATTCAACAATAATCTTAAAACTCTTGGAAAAATATGATTGAAGCCTTGCAATGTGAAGACCACTATAAAAAATGAGGTGTTACAGGTTTTAGGGTTTTAGATAGTTTTTAGATTGAGTTTGTAAGTTTGGAAAGATACACGTGATTTTAATCTTTATGATAGGTCTAGGGATCATCATGAGATTCTTTGAGGCTTTATAAAATCCCTTCAAGTCTTCCTTCTTGCCATACACAAGGAAAAAGGAAAAAAGAGATATCTACTACTTGTTTTGGATTGTAGACTTGTTGTCATACCCCACTCAACTTTTAACTCATATTTTTATGGTCTTGAGGACCATTCAATATCTACTACCATGATCTTGAACACTTGTTTAGGTTTTTCAAACCTTAAACACACTTTCAAATATATTTTTTTTCTTTGTTAGGTTACCTTTATACCCTATCTCAATGATCTTAATAGCCTGCATATGCTTGAAAGTCTTTAGGATGTTTCCTTATTTTTTATTTAGGTTTCCTTTAGTACCTTAAGAGATTATTATTGTCCTAAAGTGAGAAAAATGATTGAACTTAAGTTATGTATTGCAAGATAACCATGAAGGATAGAGATGAACCATCATATCCTACATTTACATACGAAAGTCTTCTAAGCAACCCCTAGAGTATTCTCTATCACTGGACATGGGAGAGACATTGTAATGAGTTTTATCTTGTGTTAAAATGTCTATTAAAGGATGAAAATTTAGCTAGTGGGGGAGGATCCATATCTTGGGCCTTGTTAGCCCAATAGATAAACTATCTACATGAACATGTCCAAATGGTATCTTTAAGACTATAATGGTCATTATCCTATCTTGGTCAAGCTTTGTGACCAAAATTTGAAGTTAACCAAATGCATCCCTTAAGACAATCTTATCATCTCAAAGTTAGAATACTAAGAGAAGTTTGATTATGTATTATAGAATAACCATGAGGGCTAGAGACAAACTATTAACTCCTGCACTTGCACGAGTGAGTCATATAAGCAACCTATAAAGGATTCTCTCTCACTTGACATGGGTGAGACATAGTAATTAGTTTCATCTTGCATCAAAATGTCTCTTAAAGGACCAAAATCTTGTCAGTAGGGGCATATCTTTTGGATTGTTAGCCCAATTGATGAATCATCTAAAAAGACACATATAAATTAGAATTTTAAGGCTATAACATTTATTATATAGTCTCTATCAGGTCCCAAGACAAAAATTTGTAGTTGTCTAGATGTGTCCCTTAAGAGAATCTAATCATCTCAACGTGATAAAAATGTGTGAACTTCAGTTGTGTATTATGAGAGAACCATGAAGGCTAGATATAACCTGTGAGCTCCTACACTTACATAGGTGAGTCCTATAATCAAATCCTATAGTATTTTCTCTTAATTAACATGGAAAAGACATGGAAATGACTTCTCTCTTGTAACTGATTGTATCTTAAAGAATGAAAAGTTTCTCAGTGAGGGGGGGGGGGGAATCTTGGGCCTAATTATCCCAATTGAAGAACAATCTATGTGGACACATTCAGATGGGTGTTTTAAGGGTATAATGACCATTATCTCATCTCATTCAGGCCCCATGACTAAAAGTTTCACTTGATCAGATGTGTTCCTTAAGAGAATCTTATCATCCCAAAGTGAAAAAATTGAGTGAACTTTGATCATGTGTTATAGGAGAACTATGAGGGCTATAGAAAAATTATGAGATCTTACACTTGGACGAGCTAGTCCTCTAAGAAACCCCTATAGAATTCTCTCTCACTTAACAAGTTCAAGACATGACAATGAGTTTTATCTCATAATAAAATGTCTCTTAAAGGGCTAAAAGTTGGTCAATAGGGGGTATATCTTGGGCCTCATTAGACCAATAGGCAAACCGTTTATGCTAACATGTCCAGATGGGATTTTTAAAGTTAGAAGTGTCATTGTTTGATCTTAATCTAGACTTGGGATTAAAATATATAGTTGGCTAGATGCATCCCTTAAGAGAATATTATTATCCTAACATGAGAAAACTGAGGTAACTTTAGTTTCACATTGGAGGAGAACTGTGAGGGATAGAGATGAACCATCAACTCCTACACTTACATAAGCAATATTCTAAGAAACCTCTGGAGGATTCTCTCTCACTCAACATGGGCAAGACATAAAAATGAGTTTTCTTTCATAGCTAAATTTCTCTTAAAAGACTAAAAACTTATCATCATGGGAAATATATTATGGCTCATTAACCCAATCAACAAACCATCTTTGTGGACACATCTATATGGGCATTTCAAGGCTAGAAAAATAATTATCCAATTTTGTTCGAGCCCCAAGACTTAATGTTACAATTGATTAGACATGTCCCTTAAGAGAATCTTATCATCCCAAAATGAGAAAACTTAGTGAAATTTGGCTAGGAGTTTTAGGAGAACCGTGAGGGATAGAGATGAACTGTCAGCTCCTACACTTGTATGGGAAAGTCCTATAAGCAATCCCTAGAATATTTGATCTCACTTGACATGAGTAAGATACAATAATGATTTTTCTTAATAGCAAAATTTATCTTAAGAGATGAAAAGATTATCAGTGGGGGACATATCTTCTCGTTCATTACCCAATTGACAAATCATCTTCACAAGCACATCTAGATGGGAATTTTAAGGCTAGAATGATCATTATTTGCTCTCTATCAAGCCCCAAGACCAAAAGTTGTAGTTTATCAGGTGCATCTCTTAAGAGAATCTTATCATCCCAAAGTGTGAAAAATAAGTGAACTTTAGTCATATATTATAGCAAAATCGTTAGGGATATAGATGAACCATGAGTTAATATACTTGTATGGGTGAGTCTTCTAAGTAAGCCCAATAGGATTCACTCTCACTCAATATTGTTGAGACATAGAAATGAGTTTTATCTCACATAAAATGTCTCTTAAAAGACAAAAAAATTATTACTGGGGGCCATATCCTCTAGCTCATTAGTATAATCGGTGAACCATCTTCACATACATCTATGGATGGGCATTTTAAGGCTAGATGGCTATTATCTAGTCTCATTCAGACCCTGGGGTCAAAATTTTCAATTGGATGAATGCATCTTTAAGATAATATTATCATCTGAAATTGATAAAACTAAACAAATTTTCATCATGTATTGTAGGAGAAGTGTAAGGGATAAATATCAATTGTTAGCTCTTACAATTGCACAGGTTAGTTCTCTAAATAATACTTAGAGGATTTTCTTTTACTCGACACTGGTAAAACATAGAAATGTATTTTCTATCACATCTAAATGTCTCTTAAAGGACCAAAATATTTTTTGTTAGGGGCATATTTTTTGGATCATTATCCCAATCGATGAACTATTTATGCAAACACATATAGATGGGTGTTTTAAGGCTAGAAAATCCATTATTTGATCTTGATCGAGCCCTATCACTTAAAATTATAGTTGACCATACACATCCTTTAAGAAAATATCATCCTACCAAAGTGATAAAATTGAGCAAGCTTTGGTCACATGTTGTAGGAGAATCGTGATGAATAGAGACAATATGTCATCTCCTACACTTGCTCAAATGAGTCCTATAAGCAACCCCTAAAGTATTCACTCTCACTTGACATAGGCAAGACATGACAATGAGTTTTCTCTTGCATCTAAATGTCTCTTAAAGGACCAAAATCTTATCATTGAGGGGTATATCTTTTGGCTCATTACTCCAATTGATGAACCATCTTCACATACACATTTGAATGGGTGTTTTAAGGCTAGATAGTCCATTATCAAATCTCTATCATGCCCCATGATTGGAATTTATAATTGACTAGATGCATCCCTCAAGAGAATCTTATTATCCTAAAATGAGAAAATTGAGAAAAATTTGGTCATGCATTATAGGATAACCATGAGGTTTAGACATAAAAATTTAGTTATTACACTTTCATGAGTGATTCCTATAAGTAACCCCAAAAAGATACTCTATCACTCTACATGGGTGAGACATGATCATGAATTTTATATCATAGACAAATGTCTCTTAAATGACCAAAAATTGTTAGTGGGGGGATTATATTCTAGATTGTTAGCCTAATCGATGAGCCATCTTTATGGACACATCTAGATGGGTGTTTTAAGGATATAAAAACCATCATCTGGTCTCGCTCAGGCCCCTAGACTAAAATTTATAGTTAACTAGATGCATCCCTTAAGAGAATATCATCATCACAAAGTGAGAAAATTGAGTGAACTTCAGTCATGTATTGTGGGATAACTGTGAGGGATAGATATAATTTGTGAGATCCTACACTTTTATGGGTGATTCATCTAAGCAAACCCTTGAGTATTCTCTCTCACTCGACATGGGCAAGACATGGCAATGAGTTTTCTTTGACAACAAAATTTATCTTAAATGACCAAAACCTTATCAGTGGGGGCATATCTTCTATCTCATTATCCCAATTGATGAACCACATTTGTGAAGACTCTATATTACAATTTTAAGGATAGAATAACCATTATCTAGTCTTGGTTAGGCTTTGAGACTGAAAGTATCAGTTGAACATACATGCCCCTTAAAAGAATATTATCATTCCAAAGTGAGACAACTTATTAAACTTTGGTTATACATCTTAGGAGAACTATGAGGGATAGATAAAAACCATTATCTCATATACTTAATTGAGTGAGTCCTCTAATCAACCCTTGGATGACTTTCTCTCACTCAACATGAGTGAGACATAATAATGAGTTTATTCTACCAGCCAAATGTCTCTTAAAGGACTAAAATATTATCAGTGGGGGGCATATCTTATGGCTCATTATCCAAATCAACTAAGCATATTTATGGACACATATGGATGGGTGTTTTAATGATATATCATTTTTTATCCAGTCTCTATTGATTCGTGGGACTGAAAGCTATAGTTGATCGGACACATGGAAGAGGTTAAACTTTTAAATGGGAAATGTGAAGGTCTTTTAGAGATTTGTAATTCATTCTCATTTCTTCCTTATATACTCATTATCTTCCAATTTAGGAATATCTCTCTCACAAGACCATGAATGAGTTTCATAATGGTTTCTTGAGCTATTTGTTACTCCTTACATCTAAAAGTACCATTTTAAGAATATTTGCAAGTCATTCAAACATAGACATGAGAAGATTTAACATGTTTGATGATCTAAAAGACCTTATTGAAGTTAAAAATATGGTTTTTAGAGTTTTTATAGGCTATTAGGCATGTTCCCAAGGGTCTCTAAGAAAGTATGCATGAATATGAGCATGAATAGAGCATGTTTGTGATAGTTTCAAGTCTGTAAGGTAAAAGAACATAATTTAAGGCCTCAAGCATGAAAAAAGAATAAAGATGACTGTAAAAATGGATTTCACATGTTTAAATCATTCGTAGGCATCGTGCAATGATGATTAATGACTAGATCATAGAAAGGAAGCAAGTTTCATGTTTGAGAGAACATGTAAGTAAAGAATCTTAGGTCTGCAATCCTAAAACAAGGGCTAAATGATGTAGGTGTATCATATCATATCATGATTTTTTTTGTCATTAATTAGTTTTAATATTTAATTAAAGCAATGAAGAAGCCACTTCTAGGCTTTATATATAAATATTTGCTCATTTTAGCATGTTTCTAGGTTTTTCCCTTCAAAAAGGGAAATTCAAATTATTGAATTTGTCTTAGAGAATAGTTTAATGGAATTTTAAAATTATAAGGGTATTAAATTAATGTGAAATTTATATTTAAATTTTGAATGTATATTTAATTTGTGTGGTTGTGATTAGTTTTTTATCATGCATTGGTGAATGTTAGAATGAAAGAGAAAAACCTGTAATTCTATGTCTCAAGCATAAATTCATGACTGTTTAAGGGTTGAAATCAAATTTGTATCCATATTATATGTAAATTTAAGTCCTTTCATGATTCCAATTATTATTTTATGCATTCATTAGTTTTTTTCATGAACACATAGTTATAACAGGGCATTTCCAAATATTGTTTTAAGCAAACCTTATAGTCTAGGTAAATCCATACATAATCAATCTTATATGTCTAAATAGAAAATTTGTTGCATGGAGAAATATAAATTTTATATTTATAATGAGTTAAATAAATACTTATTTTCTCAAGTTATTTTTTTTGTTAGCCTACAAAAGTCTCTACCTAGGGGCTTTTCACAAAAACTTGAATATCTTGAGATTCCTCTAGTGAAAATTCCTAAAATTTGACTTGTATGTGTGTTTTGATCCATATAACATTTTTTTGAATTTTTGAGTGTTTTTGGTTTGTACAAGTCAAACTAAAGTGGAATGTGTGTTCTAAGGCTATTAAGAGACCTAATTAGAGGCCTACATAAAGCATTTTTTGCATTTTACTAATCTTAAAAGGTAACTTTAGTTATGAGATTGTTAGAATAGTATGATAAGGTGTGTATAAACATTTATGAAGCATTGACAATGTCTTTCCAATTCTAAGTTAGCCAAAATCCTTAAGAACTCATTTTAGGCCTCATAGCCCGATGACAACATTGGATGCCCATTCAGTCTTGATAAAGTTGGATATTCTTAAAAGTGCCTTAATTTGTGTAAAATAGGTCATATGACTATCATTAAATCAAGGAGAGTGCACAGTTTGAAGTCTACCCTTTGAAAAGTTAATAATAAACTAGTAAGCCTAATAGGCCTATTTAAGATAAAACTCATGTTGGATATATAAAGATCTTCAAATCCTTTGAAAATGAGTTGTTTCACATTGAATATGATCTCAATAGTTGTAATAAATTTAATGATGGTCCTTGTATGACTAAAACCCAAGGAAGCATTGAAATCTAAGGAAATAACTAGTTGTAGCCTATTATTTTAAGGTGGATCCATGAACTAGCCTAACAAAATAGAGTTGTAATCCTTGTTTAGAGAGTTGTTTGACCTTTATTGAAGCATATAAAATCAATTGAATCCTATAAAGGAGAAGGTAGTGATTCTATCCAAACTTACTCATATAGTTCAATTTCTTGTCTAAGTTTGCATGATCTAACTATTGAGATTTGAAAACCCCACATCATCATTTGGTATCAAAGCATTGAGTCTTGCATCACCAAAACACAGCTTTTGTGACTTATTGTAAAAATTAAGCATAAATAAAGGTGACAAACTATGAGCACAAGGGCTAGATGAGTAATAACTAGATCACAAAGAAGAATGCATTATTTTTCACTTCTCTTTATTAAAAGAATAAAATCTTATGTACTCACGGCACTAACAATGTGAAGGTGGAAGCTCATTTGGTGACACTAACCTACATTAAATTTGTTAGTAAAAAATTTAAACAAAAATAAAAAATTAATGATAAAATAATTCAAAATTAAATATAGTAAATGAAATAAGTTAAATATATTCATTTGAAATGTAAGATGAATTATTCATACTAACCTTACCAAGTCAATCCAACATATCTTCAGGATCAACTCTATTGTTAAGTGTTTCAAGAATCACTTCATACTCAAATTCATAGACTTTCCACAATTTTTTTTTTTGTTTATCTTTCCACAATATTTGATCAATTGAATACTTCTAGCAATAACCAGATTTAAGTAATGAAGCACCACCCTGTGTGTTTCAAAGTCCTCATATAATAATTGTTTTATTTTATTAATGATAGTACCTATGAATCCAAATTCATGTAACCACTATAGATCTAGTGGGATAAACTAGGTCTTCTCCATCCATGACATTTATCGTTAATGATTTTTCCTCTACACAATAACACAAGTAGTCATTTATTATATCATCATTATCTTCAGGTGCAATGGTTATAAAAACATGACCTATATTTAAATTATAATAAATTTGTAATCACATATAGGAAAAAATAAATATATCACTAATATAACTAAGGCTACATTTAAATTAGAAATAAATTGTATAAGGTTGAACAAGATCCGAGATGTGGTCAAATTCAACCAGTGATGTCATCTCATGAACCATCAATTTGGATATTCTCTATAATTGTTATGGGTTTACAATACCATTTTTCAACATAATATTTTGACTTTCATGCATTATAATTAAATTATATATATCCCAAACAAAAGCATGATATATCCTTAGTATCAATAGTCCATGAACTAGAATTTGAGTTTTGAATAGAGTGGAAAACACTCGATCAATGCTTTGTACTATAATTTTTATACAAATTACCTAATATTTTTCCTCTATTAACCAAAATAATCTTATAATATGAGGATATTTATCTGATCCATAATAAAAAAGTCATTACATCAAACCACAATAATTGTAACATCGATCAAATTACCACCATGCTTGTGTTTTCCCTAACTTTTTAAAGTGCTCTTTTTACACATGAAATTACAGGATCATGTTCCAATTTTCCATTCCTAGCCTTAAAAAATATCTAAAGAGGTTGAACCCCATTATTCTTATGAATTATAATTAACTAGTAAAACATTCAAGAATTATTAAACTATCCTGCACAAGTGTCTGACCAAATATTGTGTGTATCAGACATGATTTATCATGCATTCATAGTCCTATAAAATATCTCAAAATGACATTGGAAAATATATTAAGAATGTGATCAATCGTTAATCATATAAAAGTGGTACTACCTCAAAATATTTTAGTTTTCATCTTTTCTATCAGATGCATGTCTAAATATAATATGCATGAAAATTCCAACTTGAATGGAATTATAGTATTGGGATTGAACCTCAGTTTATGGTTATAGAGTGTAGTTATAATAAAATTCCATAATCAAAACAATGGTGTGAACTAGTAAGTTTTCCTTGCATAGCTTGAATTGATTATCTAAACATTTTGATTTATGTGTGTATCTTGCATATTGGTAAATAATGTTCTTATTTGATTCAAACATGAAATTAGATACATAAATTTTGGTCATAACCAACTCACATATTGATGAATGTTTTCAATATTTTAACACATAATTTATAGATTTTTACTTCTTATAATCAACTAGTTACTTTCCAAATTCATGTGAAATTTCTTCATGTATATAGCTAGTCAAATTTGACAAACTACAAAAATTGTTGGAAGTTCCATCTAAACATTATATGGCCAAAAAAAAAAATTATCCCTCAAGTATTTGAAAAATAAGACTTTGGATTAATTCTCTTGAGGCTTTAGGTGGGGAAGGCACTATAAATTCTTGTATAATTTTGTTAATATGTAAAATACAATGTATATGACAAAAAAAATCAAAATGCATAGAAAATTCAACATATACCATACAACAACATGTGGTGTGGGATTGGTTTATTTTATCAAAGAAAGGATTCCACATCCCAGATTACCTTTAGATAATTATTAATTAGCCATTGAAATTTTTAATATAGTTTTTATAAAATTCTATTTGGGTCATGTCCAAGAAATGTTTTTCATGTGGCTCACTATTTTTTGAACCTTCTCCTCTTTTAACAAAATCTTTTACATTAGATGAGAACTTTGTGTTCTTGTGATAAAAAATTTCAATCAAATGTCTTATTCCTTTAGCTAATACCTTATCTTTTCATGCAATTCTACCACTAAACACCCAACAGTCCATGAGTAAAGGGTCATCAAGAGTTGTTCTTCCTTTTATGACATTTATCAAAGTTTGTCTATTCAAGTTCAAAGATATATTTATTTCACTAAGAATTTGAGATTTAGATATTTTATTACTCATCTTTACACATTATCATCATTTTTTGACTTCTATTACCTATTGCCTCAAATGCATTGAATAGATTATTTACTATTGCATTATTTCTTCCATCCATATTTCTTGTTCTTAAACCTAAATCATGCATCACATGGTGTAATTTTTACATTTTCATTAATTAAACAAATAGTTAACATTATTTTATTTGAATTTTATTCTCAAATGTATAATCCAATACACATTGAGCATGACATTGAGCTAATATTTTTGACATTTTTTATTGGTATTCACTTTTGATTGGAGCTAAGAATTCATCTAGGACACAATCAAGGGCCCAGATCCCCAAGTAATCATCTAACACATGTACTAGATATACCAACTACAACCATAACTAACCTAACAATACTAATGATTGGCCACAATTGACTTGAAAATATTGACACCAACCACAATTGACCCAAGAATACATACAATAGCCAAAATTGGCCTGAGAATACCAATGATGGCCACATCTAACCTCAGATACCTCATTGAGATTTAAACCTAGGTGGGGATTAAAATAACCAAACCACTTTATCAATTCACCCATATTTCATTGGTGATCTTTTTGACATTTTACCTTCTATAGGTTCTATTATTTTCTCATCTTTTTCAACCAAATACTTTGGTGTTCGTCACATTAACCTTAGAGGTGTGGGTGTAGGAGCTATATTTTGTATTAAATTGGGTGGTGTTACCACTTAAACCATACAAGGGATATTACATGATTTCCTAGGTATATTAGACCCTACAGGTGAAGTGAATTTCTCTTCATTAGGGGATACATGACTTGGGATCATTACTTGATGTTAATTATCATAATTCTCAAAAAATTCATTACGGATGGATGTTTCATTATATTTTATTTATCCATATGTTTCATCACTTATTACAAATTCATTATTCACATACTCTATATTTTTAATTTCATGATTCAACAAGGATTGATTAAGTTATCTTATCTCATTTGAAGACATGTCTCAATTAAATTCTATGGAATTAGGCATGTTATTTTCATTTGAAATATTACCTAGTGTGAATGAAGTAACTTCACCTTGCATATAATCTCTTATGGATGCTCTTTTATTTGCTTGTCATTTTTTTTCATTTTCTCTTTTCTCTTCAATTTCCTCATGTGTTAGATCTTTAATTGGTACTTTATAATGAATTCTTGACTCCATTATCTATCTTTACTTAAATAAGCCAATTATAAAATAAAATTTGAAGCATTTATAATGATTGAGACTAAGTGAATGTAGATTTTACATAGTTACAGTAATAAAAACCAGTTCAAAGTTTGTAAAAAGTAAAACGATAATAAAATTTCATGGAAATGGACACAAATCCATGAATCAGAAAGGGAATGCATGCTTTTGAAAAGCATGCACGCCACTTGTGATTCACAAATCAAATAGGAAAAACATTTATTCTAAGGATGGTAGGTTTGTAAAGGGCCTACACCCTTTCCATTTTTACCCAAAAAAAATCCTTTTCCCTCCAAATTTGGTTTAGTTCTAGGCCTGGGGGCCAAGCCTACTCCAAACTCTATCATAAACAAGCCCATTCTATTTTGTGAAAAATTATGTATGTATGTAGAGGGAAAAAAATAGTTTTTAAATACAAAATTTTTCAATCTTAAACTATTATTTGTAAATATTACTTAATTTTTACACAACATACCTCATTATGGACTATATAGATATCATTACAAATACCTTTATAACTTGTTTAATATTAATCGAACATTCATAAAACTTATATCTCAATAATCTACACATTATCAACTATGCTTTAAAAAAAAAATTAAAATGGTTTTTATGAAGTTAAGGTCAAAATGTTGTGTTTGTACACTTGCAGTTTCAAATTTTTAGATGTCTTGACTTGTAATAATACTAATAATAATAATAATAATAATAATAATAATAAAAATAATAATAATAATAATAATAATAATAATAATAATAATTCTCAACAATATTTGACATTTCACCTATCCATATATGAAGTTTCATACAAAAAATTATTTGTTTACTCAAAAAAGTGTGTAAGTCCACTTGTAATCTCCTTATCTTTTCACAAAAAATGGACAACCTATTATCATAAATGCATCTATTTTACACAATTTTATCATTTGGGTATTAAAAAAAATTATATTTAGAAACTAAATTTAAAATTTCATAATACATATTATTATGTCATTATCAAATTATTTTTTGAAGTGTCTCTAAAATTGTCTCCAAGTTCAACTATTGTTATTTTAAGAAAAAATGTCGCTTTAAGCCCCTACTTTATCCCTAATTATCCTGCATCTGCCTTACCATCCATTTATTTTTACAAGTATGTAATAAATAATTAAAATCAAAGGAATCAATAAATAATTACAACATTATAAAGGAATCAAAAAATAAAGGTGATTATAATTGCATGCCATATATTTCATAGGTAGATGAACTTAACCTTTTGCCATAGGAATTGTTGACAAAATTTGAATTTTATTTAAATTTGGTCAACCCATACATATTGAAACATTTTAAAAAATTTCCTATATGTCTAAGGGAGTCTCATGTGTGTCTGAACACTTCACCCATCCCTGCTCTAACCTTGGTCTAAGCTTATCTTCCTTGTACTTGTTTAGTTAACCAAAGTCAACTCTAGTCAACCCTAGTCAAACATGGTCAAAGGTTCAAATTATCTGAAAAATATATTAATATGGTCATTTATATGTTTTGAGGTGTTACTAAGTCATGATTTTGTCCTCTACCATGTCTCATATGCAGAAAATACTTTTTGGTCACTTGTTGGGTTCATTAAATGACTTGTACGAACTTGTCAAGGGAGAAATCTATAACCAAGTTTTATTTCAATGTGGAGGGGTTAGAACATGTTAGGAATCAGTTAGAGGTAGTTAGGAAGTAGTTTGATGTAGAAAAATAAGGAGTTTTCCTTGAAAATAAGCAATTAATGGCACTTTTACATACTTGGGAAGCTCACCTTCAGTTAAAAACATAGGTAAAGTTTATTTTCAGATCCCTAAGGTATCTTACACACCTGGTATGTAGATATTTCATTAGATAGATCAAATTTTCATTCTAATCCTTCTTGCTTGCCTTTACAAGCCAAGAAGAGTTAATTTCAAATGTATGGTAGATTTCATACCGGTGGAGTCAGGAGGAATGCTCTTTGGAGTTGAGAGGAGTCTTAGTTAGATTCATTTTCATGAGAACAAGTTTTAGTTTCATGGTGCCTCCTTTATGAACCATTGCCAAGAATCTAGGCAAATTTTTATGCACTCACATCCATGAGGGGTCCCTATTTGAGCTTATTACAGAATCTTTTACTTTATTTTAACAAGTTGGTATGTTTTATGTGTTTCTCAGGGCCTCTCCATAGGTTTGTTCATTGTCTTCCTTGTTTTTGAAGTCTCAAGAAATCAAGAAGCCTCTTCTAAGCTTGTTCTTGGTCTTAGATCATCCTCACTAATTTATACTCAGAAATACGCACCTACAGGTGCCTTGAAGGAGGTTTTCCACAATAAAATGAAGGTATTGAATGCTGTTTCAAATATTTTAAATTATAAAGGTACATTTGATGATCAAGGTAAAATAATGGATAAAGAACCATGCATTTTCCTTACAATATCATACTTTTTGCTAGTTAAACACCTATAGGTGGTCTTGAAAAAGTATGAAATGGTCATTTTGGAAATTTGAATCATAAGATGAATCCTTCAATAGGTCCTTAAGAACTCAAATAAGCCATTTAGAATCCTCAATTTAGGGCGAGAATTCAAATGGAGGTCTAAGATGCTTATTGTTCACCTTTCCTTTTATTGCTTATACACAAGACATTGTTCATTTACAGAGGTCTCTCTCGGCATCACCATTATGAAAGGGAGATTTGATAGTTGATTCAAATCTTATAGTGTCTTATAAGTATATTAGCAAACTTAGAAAGGACCTAAATTGATCATAACAACATATATTTAGCTGACTATATAGGTTTACATTCAATGCCTATAGACAGGTAGATGTCCATCTATAGGAAACTTATCAGAGAGTATATGGACCATGAAGAAATGTTGAAACATGAGCTAAAGCTTTGCTTGAAGCTTTGGTAGGCTAAATAGACCATGATATACTAAATTGTGAAGATGGATTGGCAATTTAGGTGAGAGAGTCTTCAAAGCATATTATGACTATGTTCAGGCCTCCAATTCCTAAAAGGGGCAAAATAGAGACCCTGTAGATTTAGAAATAACATCTACCCTAGTTTCAAATAATTTTCAATGATCTTAATTATTTGGATTTGTATTCTCTAACATGGAAAACAAATACGCAAGGTTTGGGGGAAAGATGAGTAGTAGAAGATGATGTTTGAGGGCCTAAAATATGCTCATAAACACATTGAATTATTTTAATGATGTCTACAGGCTTGAACTTAAAAGTGTCTTCTTCTCCACTAGGTTTCAAATGACACATTGCCAATGTATGGAGATGATTCATAATGATTCCAATGAGATTACATCTTCCAATGAACCTCTAAGGAGGATGGAACACTATCTGACTCCCCAAGCTCATACCTTATTTGTACACAGGGCAAAATCAACACTTATAGTTGAGCATAAGGACAAGGTTGCAAGCAAGGTGTCTAAGTGAATTTTTTGACTAGTTAAGTTAAAGGCAAGATATAGTTGACCATAAAACCTAAAGTGAATATTAATTATATCTAACACATGATCTAAGTGAGCTCATGGTGACCTAAAAGCAAGCTCAGAAGGGGTAAAATGTCTTTGCCACCTGAGACAAAGTAGATAATGAGCTATTTTTGATGTTTTAGTGATGTTTTAGGGGCATTCATGTGAGTATAAGTGCAAGAGAAACTTGGTTATTTTAATGGGAGTATAGGAGGATGATATAATATCAAAAATAAGCACAACAACTAAAAGTAATATACAGGTAGGTGTCTCCATCATAAGAGGAAGAAACATAGTCGTGAGACTAAAGGATGTGAAGTGAGATCATGGGAGTTAAAGTGAGTCTTAAATGGGCAAAGATTTTTCACCATGATCATAAGGATATCATTATTTACTTATCATAATATTAGTGAAAAAACAAACAAAGAGCCTCCAACTTCACAAAACATAGTCAACATTTAATATCCCTGCACTGTTTTCCTATGCAAAGTCTACTTGGGAAATTTATAGTTTTGGATGGTCAAATCATGTAATTAGAAGCTAAAAATTGGTATAGAGTATCATTTATATTTCAATAATATCCTATAATAGTTTGTTTTTTTAGGTAGATAGGGCAAGTTCCCCCTATTTTATCTTAGATAGGGGGCACTTTTCCCTTGCATTAACTCTATAGGTTTTGGAAATGAAGATGAATCATGGACTTGAGATCAAGGAGATCCTAAAGGAGGATTTTTTAAGTTTTTATGAACATAATAAAAATTAGAAACATTGATATAAGGTATTAAATCAAATATGGTACTCTATGCAACAAGGTTTGTAGGCAGGGTAGTTAGGCAATGGTTAAAGCCTAACCCCAAATGAGAAACCACTTTCAGTTATAGCATTTGAAAAGAATTATATTTATTTGTTTCATTTTCATGGGGGTATAAATGAGGTGTTTTTACCAACATAAGGTATGGGAATGCACTAGGGGGTCAAGTTGAGCTAAATTTGTAGGTAAGGATTACTAGACCTAGTCTAGGCCTAGTACCTAGATGTAGTCCATCATCATTTTGGGGATTAAAAACATTTAAATAAGATGGAATCATGTATTTTAGATATTTATATAAGTTTATAATACTTTATTATGTAGGGTATTCCATGAAAAAATCCATTTCTTGGCTTAAAGTATAATAAGCCTATGTAGATTGCTAAAAGGACATGACTAGCTAACTTGGAATGCTTGAAACTTCCATGAATATTTTCATGGAACCTAAAAGTGTTAAAATGTGTTAGGGAGAGCCCGTTAGAATCCCTCAATGGAATAAACTCAAAAATTCAACTTGGGATCTTCATAATTAAATGCTAAGACCTAAAACCTCTCTAAAACCCTCACAAATCCCAACTCATAATCGATGGAGAAAAGATTGAAAATAGAGCAGCCAAATGGGGTAAAAGGTACCATGAAAATAATTTTAGGTGGTATAAGACTCTCCAAGGCCCTATCCCATATGATTGAGTTGTACCCTACTTGTATAGATGGTGTACAACAAGGCTTTCTTTGAAATATTTGTGTGTTTTGTAGGTGTGGAGAAGTTTTAGATGATGTAACCACCTTTAGGAGAGAGATTTAGAATTTTTATATTTATTCATTATAATTTATTGAGCTATCTACTTTATTAAGTTTTTTTTCTACCTTCTTCATCTCAGCTAGTCACAGTGAACAAGTAGTGAATACTTAGTGAAAATGGTGAAACTCCAATTGGGAAGCTTTTTAAGGCTTGATTCATAAACCTGATGGCTTGGAAACTATTTAAATGTGTTATTAATCCTTTTTTATGGATCATATTATATAATTGGAATGATTTTTAATGCAAAGTGTGAGAAGTGAATGAGAATGAGTCATTTGTAACTGTTGGAAATGATTGCTCATAGATAGAAGAATGGGGATGATTAGGGACCATTCCAATACTTGTAGGGGATTGTTCATAACCCCTCCCCTTCAAATCAATCATAATACCTAACCATAATTAGTGATGAGGAAATTTTGTGAAGGAAAATCATGAGGGTAGTTTCATGTGCAAGCAAAAAAACATCTACGCCACATATGGATAAGTTTGATGATTTGAGGGAAATTTATTCTTATTTTCCTTCCAAGACCTATTTCATCCATGATTCCATGATAGTTTAAATCATTCTCCTTGATTTAAAAGTGTCTTATTAACTCTTTAGCTTCACCTTCTCTCTCTTCTCTCACAATTGCTATAAATACTAGCCTTTTTGGTTGTTTTATGGATCACTCCACCTGAGTATGGTGAATACCTACTCAATATTTGCCTTGAACTAATAAATAATGTTGTTTTAACTCATTCATGACTCCATAAAGTGCATTCTATGGATGTTGGTATTGTAAAAGTGTATTTTGCTTACCTTGACATGTTATCCTTCATAATGCCTTGTGTAGTTGAAAACTCTCTTTTGCAATTCAGAAAGAAGTATCTAATGTGGATTGTAGGTATAGTGAGTAACTCATTCATTAGTGTTTATAAAAGACCTATTTTCTAATTCCTCCTAACCTAGGCTCTCTTCAAGACATCATGATTAAAACATTGATGTAGAAGAGGAATGTTCAATTGGATGAAGTGTATGTGTAGGCTTTTCTTTGGTTTCAAGTGAATTGTAAGTGGTGTGAGTAGACCATATATTTGGTGTATCACCTCCCCCAGATTATATTTTGTTTAGTTATCCTTCTCCCTTTTTACCCCACAAAATTTAGTAGTAGGTTTGATCTATAGTGGTACATCAAGGGAATTAGCTTTAATCTAGAGATCCACCTCGAATTTGGGTCACCCAAAGCCCTAAGGTGGTTCCATTGTGCCAATTTAATGAGGAAAGACTTGTCATCTCCTCAAGGGGTGCAAGTTCAAGTGAGAATAAGAACACAAGTAGAAAAGAGGCCACTAGTAGTAAATTAACTTGTCATTAGTAATGCTAAATAGGTCTGCTAAATTAACTTGTCATTATTAATGCCACATTTTTAAATAGGTTAGTATTTTTATTTTCTAGGGTCCTACCAAATTTTAAATTAACTTTCCTAGTGTCTATTTTATTATAAACCCTAAAACACATGTTTTTTTTAAAGTTTTTGATAACTAAATTATTTTACAAGTTATTAAAGTCACTTTGTGAAAAATGTATAAATATTATTGGATATCAGGTTCAAGTGAATGCAATCATAAACTATATTTAGACATGTTTCTCATTCATTAGGACCTTCACTAATGCATTGGAAAGTGTCTAGTGTGGGATCAATGCTATAGGGATACTTCTCTTTTTGTCACAAAATTTTAAATGTTATATTTTTGTCACTTCTAGGTATACATTTAATTTTTTCATATCCTAACAAATATCACCATATTTGAAATAAAATGTAGTACCCCACCTACCTCCCCTGAGCTTAGGCCCTTGGTTAAGTATTGATTGATGTTGGGCATGTTAATTGAGATATTTTATATGATTAGGAATCATGATTTGTTTCATGTACCCTTTGATTAATTCATGTTAGATTGCTATAAAATAGATATATGAATATAATTTTGATAGTAATATTTTGATTATTATGATTTGTTTAATCTCTTCATACCATAAAGGTATCATGATAAGTCTGGGTTAGAGAATGAAACATAGGTTTTTTAATGTGTTCCATTATTAATTATATATAAAAAATGAGACGAGTTGGTAAGGGTTTTCAATGAGTTAATCAAGTAGTTATTTGAGTCAACATAACAAATAATAATAACTCCAGTATTGGAAATTTATAGTAGGAAAATACTTAGCAGGGGATTGATCATGGAAATCACCTTGTACGTATATTTTTTATGTGGAAAATGGACATATGAATAATTAACACTTTATGATTTCAAGTCATAAACATAAGTGAACATTATGTTTTAATGTGGACTATTATCCACATGTACATGGGAAATAAGTAAAATGATATTTTAAGAAAAAATCTTTATGATCACTAACATATCAATGTCAAAAATCGACAAAGAGACATAATATTAATTGAAAGGAAATTTGATAAATGGAAAGAAACAATATCATTTTATATGATATGGGTAAATTATCATTGATTAAACCATGAGTCATATAGTGGTTATCGAGGTGGATAAATATATAGCAGCCAACCAATATGAAAGAAGGGCACATAATATAAATGTGATAAATCCATCAACCAATTGGTATCCATAGTATAATTCATAATTATTCCAACATTATCTATGATAAAAAGGTCTATTTAGAAGAGGAGATTTTGGATACAAATCTATACAGTGTTTTGCTACATAATGTGTCAGAAGATGTCCATGCTTTGTGAAGACTATGATATAATACTTAATTAATTTGTTGATTTTATGATCTTGAGATGTTGATTACATTGGGTGCACTAACAACACCTACTTTATTTTCCATGCATGTGTCTCAGAATAAACCATGAGGTGAATAATCTCTTGTATGGACAATACAAGTTTAGAGCATTATTTGATAGAGATAAAAGTGATTTTAGTCATTAGAGATGACTATAAGAAGTTAAATAAGTGATATTTTACAAATATAATTCACCACTATGGTTTGGATTCATATTTATCCTCTCAATCATATGAATATGGTCTACCTAGTAAGATGTTGCAAGCCTCTAAATATGTAATTTCATAATTGATGGTGTCTTCCATAGGCTTGAGTTTTTACTAGAAGGTGCATTGTCATTGGACCTATATACCCTTCCCATATTTATTCCACCATAAAGAGTACCCATTATGATGTACAATATTGGGAAATCCTATACAATGGGTTGTAACTTATGCAATGATGTTCATGTAACTTCCACTTGTAGCTCCAATAATCTAAATGAGACATTATGGTTTAGTAGAAGGGGTAAAATAAACACCTAATAGGTTAAAATACATAAGAACCCTTATAAGGTCTAAGATATCCATCTAATTTTCTAGCTTACACTAGGCCAACAATAGACTTGCAAATTAAGTTAGGGTTAGTGTGATCAAGTGCAAAAAGGACACAATTATCTATAATTGGTCTAACCAAAAAAATTCAAGTAGATAATGGGGGAAAATGTGTTTTAAGTAAAAAATCTATGATATTCAAATAAGTAAGTACTACCAAGCAAGGAAAATGATTAATAATCATAAAAATATAATGAATGAAAAAATATTTTTTATTGAAAGATGTCTTTAAGGAGAAAGAATGAATAAAACACTAAAAACCTATGTTAATGCTTGTTCAAATGAAGTTAACCTAGTATATAATCACTAAACCTCATAAATATACTATAATACACTAATTAAATGATTTCACCTTGTAAGCAAGGTCCCCTTAAAAAATTCTTAAATAAAATAAAATTAATATGCCAATCGTGAATCCAAGTTTGATCCAAAATGAAGGAAGACTGAGCTAAAATGTAGATCCTTATGTAATTTAATATCAAAAATCTAGGAGAGAAGGTGAGGCAATTAAAAGATAGAGGTGTGGAGTCCAATTCAAGTACACAAATTAGGTGCAATTCCAACTAAGGGAACACAAGAGCAAGAAATAGTGAAGGTAAGAACAACTAAGAGTAGCAATGGTGTATCCAATTTAGAAAGTACATGTGTATATATCATGAGGGATCATAAATCCAAATGGGACTTTAATGATGAATAATTATTTAAGAGAGAGATAATAAGATTAAAGAATAGGTTTAAATGATTGTTAAAGTCAAATAGAGTAGCCTAAGGGTTAAATCTTCAAAAAAGTTCCAATTTGTGACCATTTTGGAATGGATAAAATGAAAAAAGGCACAATCATGAAGATTTATGGCCTAGGCCACTAGTTAGGTAAGAAAATAGGTGGCCTAGTCTACACAACATCCTAGAGAGTCTCTATGGTGCATGAAATGCATCGTATATGGCACAAGAGATCTGATAGAATGTATGAAACATCTAAAATGGTGTATAATGGAATGGTGATCTCTCTAAGTAAAAAAGTAAGATAAAATAGGACTCACAATAATTGATATTATGCACAACAAGCAAATGTGTAATCATCAAGAGGAATAGGGTCAAAGGAATCATGATTACATATGCCCTCGAGGTATAAGTAGTTGGTGTTCAATAAAAAAAAGAGTATTGTGTTGTACCTAGAAGCCACAAGAAAAGAAAGAGAGAGATAGGAAAAAGAAAAAAATAGAAGATTACTTACACCTTTTTGATACGAATAGTGATAAAAAAATAGTTGAAATCATGATCGAAGGGGTACCAATGTGAAATCTATGTAATCCAACTCTAGCTTCAGTTATAACTCCTTGAAAAAGACAAAAAGTGATATGAAACCATAAAATCCAAGATGAAATTCATAGAGCATCTTCTCTAGTGTTATCTAGACAAGAGATGTAAGATATCTATAATTATTTAAAAGAGGAGAGATAATATTAAGTCACCTTGAAGAGGGAATAAAATTAGAACTACATACATACCAAACCTCAGTGAGCTAAGACATAGCTAAAAATGAATTAGAAAAATCTCAACACATAACACACACCGAACACATGAGCATTAGTTAGGGATCTGATAATCTTGTGATATTTAGAAGTGTTGTTCATTTCATTGGTAAGGAAGAAACCAACTGTAACAAGTTAATGGCACCATGGGTCATCAATAGTCCAAGATACATCAGTTGGTCATGTGAGATGATTTCCAACATTATGTGAATCACCACTAAATGGTGCACCATGATGGGGGTCAATGATGTAAGACACCACTGTGGAAGGACTATCTTGAAATAATGTTAAATAATCAAGCTACATGATAGAGATGAATAATGTGACCAATCTAAAATCAAGTGGGAGTGAAAAATGTTGGCCAAGTTGAGAGGTAAATAAGGGTAGTAGGAGGCCCACAAAATATGAATATTGGTTAGAGAAGACTAGAGAAAGTCACGATCAACTACAAACATGAACCTACACACCTATAGATACCATAAAAAAATAGGAAGAGGGAGTTAGTATGGTATCAACTACAAGCAAATAAGTAGACTAATGACTGAAAGCACTTAAATATACTTCTATCCTAAGTGCATCTGAGGAGGAATACATAGCCCAAAAAGGATAAGAGGCTAGGATAATCTAAGAAAATTCAAAAATAGGTTTAAAGGAGAAAAACAAAGGCTGACATTGCATCCAAAATGGATCAAAACCCATAGATTGAAGGTCTAGCAATGATGGACAACCTACCCATAAAGAGCCTAAAAGGAACATGAAGAGAGAGAATGTGAAAGGGTAAAAAGAGTGGAAAAGATTTTTTCCAAGTCCTTTCTACCCTAATAATAACTAGAGGAGAGCCTATAAATCCCATAAAATAATGTTGAGGAGATTCAATTAACAAGAGCATAGTAGAAGTTAACATCATGATCTAGGAAGTCCTCTAACTATAAATTTGCACAAATTTTTGGTTTTGTGTTTTTTTAGAGGCCTCATGGTTATTTTAATTTTTTATTGAAATCCATAGATGGATTAAAAAAAAATTTGGACCAAACCATCTATGAAGAGAGGGCACATGTTTAAGAATAAACAAGAAACAAAAACTTGTCCTGAGTTGGGAGTTCTAACAAGCCCTAGGGCTTACTAGGATACCCATGACCCAAGATGTAGGTTAGTAGGTCTAACATATGGATAGAGAGATTAATAGGCTCTATGTTACCAAAACCTATGGCCTATCCAACTCCCGATTGTTACTTGGTAGGAAAACCCATAACCTGACCTATAGAGAGTTCAAAACTACTTGGAAGGGCCTAGAATAAAGGCAATGGGACCACATAAGAGGGGGTATAAAATAGAAATTGTATATATGTATTTCACTTGTTTCACATGCACTGACATTTTATTTTGGTGTGCATGGCTAGAGACAGAAGGAGGAGTCAGTGTGCTTGAGGCAGGAGAGTTGTCATAATTGGTAAAACCACCACTAGTATTGATTCCCATATAATGCGAGGTGTCCAACCAAGAGAGAGTTACATCATGGCTAAAAATTAAGGCTAATTAACTATTTTATTCTAGTTAAGGGGTCCTGTGAATAACAAGGTTGTGGATCTTAACACACATGGTATTAGTGTATCATAATTGAGAGATGGTGAATACATTGGTACTATGATGGGATATAAAGAAACACATGTTCAACATAGGACAAGACTTGGAGGTCATACTCAAGATAGAGGATGCCTAGTAGATCTATGGGGTAGGGCCTACAACAAGATCAATATCACCCCATCTAGTCCAGGTTGTAGAAGCCATAGGGGACTACCTAGTGGGACCAACAAAGGTATGTACACATCATGGTCCTAGGATTCCACATCTCTGGTCATTAATATTAGTATTATGGTTAGTATAGTATACACTATCCAAAACATAGGAATCCTACCACTAGTGTGGAAAAACATAGTCTAGGGCATGGAGGGAGGATAGAGGCACTCTTAGGGTGAATACATCTATAAGAAGTTTACCAATAGTTAGATTGAAACCACTGACCTATATGGATATTTAATTTACCCCTATACTACATCGTATTATAGAACATATCATTAGGTATATGCTCTCCTTGAAAATATTAATGCATATGTGGCATCCTCTACTAGTGATGGATATGCCCATGACCCAAAAGGGGTCCTTGGTTGGACCAAATGTAGTCTCTTATAGGACCATGCTATCAGTAGTGTAACTTGGGTCATTTGTCCTCCAAAAAAGGGCACAATCTAGAAGAGTTATAGTCTAGGCCATAGGTTAGGTAGGAAAATGTGTGACTCATGCCACCCAACCTCCCAAAGGGTCCCCAAGGTGCACAAAATAAGTCCATAGAGTGCAAGGAAGGTCAATAAGGGTATACAATATAATGGGTATATCTACAAGTGACTAAGTAGGATCAAATATGATTCATAATGACTAGAAGTATGCATAATGAGAAGATATGTAATCATTGTAGGGTCATAGTAATCACAATTACACCATTATAAATGATTACATAAAGAGGTTATCCCTTCACCCAAAAATTAGTTTGGAAGAGGTGGTGCCTATCCTTAGAGGTGTATGTGTAATTTACACTTAGTGATCAAACAAGTGGCATTCAGATTAGTGTTATCCATCAATGTGGGTCTAGTTGTAAATTTCAATAAAAAGGATTTTCACGTGCAACATTACAAGTCATCATGAGTGTGTGAGCATTGTTAATGGCACCTATTTTCACTAAAATTATTCATGAATTTTTATAAAGTAGAAGGTGTAGGATCATACAAGTTATGTGAAATGTTCTTATCCTACTCTCCTTTATGAAAAACATTTTGCTTCTACACAATAGGCTAAGATGAGGAAATATATGCTAGCTAAATCTTGAGTTTGGCATTAGACGAAGAGTTGATATGTTTCTTGATATTTTCCTTGGATTCAATATTGGATACATCAGAATAAGCATTACTTAGAGTGTCCTACATTAAAAAACTATCTTTTCAAGTAGGTGAAAGTTCACTGAAGTAATTAAACATCTTATGTTATTTAGTCAAGTTCTCATGTAGATTTATGGTGTAGTATTGGAACTAATTGGTTTTGTCTTCTATTTACTTCTCTTTTCATTGGTGAAATTTTTGTAAATTCATATATTAATTCTGAAATGGTAGATAGGAAATTATTCCTCCTTCATCATGTCAATAAATGTATTATATGACTCTATTGGATTGTGGTATTTCCTATGTTCTAAACATTTACAAGTACAATAAAACTCCTCAATTCTATGATATCATGTAGAGTTGGTGAATCATTGATAAATTTGAGATGCACACTACCTAGATATTGCAAATGATGTTGGATAAAGAGGTGAGACATTTATTCATATTTTCCTTATCTTCAATCTTGGTGGCATTGAGATAATCTTTCCCTAGAGTTTCTAAAGTAAGAAACTCTATCCCCATAAGGATATAATGCAAAATTCCCCTGATTTAATTTGGTAGCTTATATTATTTGGTAAGTTTCTCATGAAATCATGTGGTGTAGTCATGGAATTCATTAGTGTATTATTTCACTAAATTCTACTTTCACATGTGAAATTAATGGAACTTAATATGATCATCCTAAAATTGGCAGAGAAGATAGTACTCCTCCTTTAGTGGTTTGAAAAAAATCTTCTAAGACTCAACTAAAATGTAGTGTTGCACACATTGAATACTTAATGTCTCCCACTAGAGAACCACTAGAATAGATATCTTCAACATGAAAAAGGTGATATTCTTAGCCTCAGTGAATTCATTAACTGAGAATTATTCCTCAAATATTAAATCTAGGCATCCAATGTTATGGTGTTGACTTTTCCTTCAAACATGGGAATGTTATGATTAACTTGTAATTTGAAGGGGGTTTGTTATTAAAAATATTATTGATCATGCTGAGAGAGAGATATCTACATCATCATCTCATGGAATTTTACAAAGTGTTCAATTTTTTGTGCTTCCAAGGTGTCCACAATGAGATTTTGGATATTTGGAATTGCTTCAAGTTTCTTCTTAGTGTCATCTATCTTAATTTTTATATGATGTTCTTCTAGGTAGGATAAAATAATGTTGACCACTAATCCTTTCATCTCTTGTTGTGCACATAAGTTTACAATAATAGAAAAGATATATGATCTAATACCAATGATCTATGCCATAGGGCCCATGAAATTTTACATAGCAACAACCATGCACCTAGAGATAAGTTTTGAGACTAAGAAGAATGTGAATTATGTTATCTTTTTGTAACTAAACCAAAAAATATTTAAGTGATAGTCTGATACTTGAAATAAATGAGATTTCTATTCAATGAAAATAAATAGATCTTTTTATCGCGTCAGTAGACGGCTCTTTAGACAGATCTTTAGCAGGAAACCTGCGGTAGTAGACGGGGGCCGAATGGCTACGGCTTCACTATTACACTCAAAACTATTACAATCTTACTAATATCCTTGTTCAATTTCTGATTCACAGGATCCTTCTAAAAGGGCAAGTGAAGAGCATACTCTTTACAAGGCTACTAGATCTTACAAAGAAAAATTTCAATGCAAAATTGTTCGATGATTAAACTAAGGCGGAGAGGCTTATTTATAGCATTAGAGAGGTCCTGCCTGCTCGCTAGCAAGGCGGTGTCTGTCTCATCATGCTTTACAGCGCATAACTATAGTGAGATGCTATTGGACCCACCACTTGATTGATGAGTCGGTGACGGTGATGAAGGGACCATGGGTTGTGGGCCCAACATGTCTTCCGCTTCGTCGAATAAGTCATCTTCAGAAATGGGCTGAAAAAGGCACCTTATCTGGAACGTGCTTTGTAGGTACCAATGTCGACAACGGCCAGTGTCACATGGCATATGGCGCGGAGTTCAATGAAAGTGGGATTCCCACTCAAGCTGTCGGCGAATGATGGTATGCACTACCGTGTCCTGGCTATGATTCTGTTCTTCATGGATGCGATGAGGGCCATGTCTTGCTATCCATTGATAGAGATGCTCATTATGTGCCGATCGGATTCTGATACGCCACGTCCATAGTGGTCTTTTGAGTAAATCAGTGAACTGATTATACAAATATTCACTGTTCAGCCTTTCTATAGTAATGACTCCGGTATTTTGTCTACGGTTAGCTTGGATCGTCACTGCTGCAGACATCTGTAGGTCTTGAGCTACTGCATAAGAAATTCTCGTAAAATGGGGATGCATGCCTTCTCTTAGAATCTGTTCTTGAACCAGGGGATTCAAAGAATCAAATGCCTGGTTGAGAATCCTTGTGAGATTGAATCCTGGTGCAGGCTGATGCATTAAAGTGGCTGGAGGATTCCTACTAAGCCAATCTGCGACTATATTATGCTTACCTATAATATGCACAACTGAAAACTTAAACTGATTAAAAAAGGCTTGCCACCTGACATACTTTCTTCGACCATCTTTTCTACCATGATCCTTTTCTCGAAAGGTTAAGAATCGAGTGCAGTCAGTTACAACAATAAAATGTGGCAGGTGCAGAAGTTTCAGCATAAACTTCTCCAAGCACTTTTTCACAGCATAGATCTCCTTATCAGAAGAGATCCATTTCAATACATCTGAGCTAAACACTCCACTAGAAAATTCACACACAAATTATACATTATCTACAATGCAAACAAGTACTCCTCCCCATGAGAGGTCTGAGGCATTGGTATATACTTTCATGTCTTGAGACTTTGGGATGTGCAGTTCTGGTAAGGCAGCAACTTTAGCCTTAATTTTCTGGACTGCTTCTGTGTGTCTTTGTTCCCAACGAAAAGCATTCTTCTTCTGGAGAAGTTCTTGTAATAGAAATCTGTCTTCACCAGCGTTAGGATAAAAATTGTTTAAATAATTTAACAATCCCAAAAAGGCCTGCAACTTAGATTTATCTAGTTGCTCAGGAAAACCGATAACCTTTTCTTTTATATGTGGCTGGATCTGCAGCTTTGAATCTCGGATCACCATCCCAAGGAAGTTACATTCAATTGTGCATAATTGAATTTTTGTCTCAGAAAGAACTATTCCTGCATCCGAAGCCATCTTAAAAAATGTGGAGAGATGAATAGCATGTTCTTCTAAAGAATTGCTAAAAACTAAAATATCATCTATATACACACACAAAAACTGAGAAGTGCCTTCAAATATTTTGTCCATGTGCGCCTGGTAATAAGCTGGTGCATTTATCAAGCCGAAAGGCATGACAGTCCATTGAAAGTGGCCGAAAGGGCAACTGAATGCTGTCTTGGCTCTGTCTTCTTTCTTGACTCTGATCTGATAGAAGCCAGATTTGCAGTCGAATTGTGAGAAGTATTTACAGGCTGCAACTTTCTCTAACAAGTAGCTCTTATCAGGGATTGGATATGGAAATGGTTCAGTTATTGCATTTAATGGTCGATAATTGATGACCATTCTCTTTTTGCCCCTCTTTTGCTCTGAGTGCTTATTTACCATGAAAGCATAGCAGCAGTATGGAGAGGTAGATTTTTCAATGAAACCATTGGCTTCCAGATCTTTGATCTGTGCCTCCATATCACTATAGTCCTATGCTGGAATAGGAATCTTTTTCCCGATTTTCATGTGTTTGCCTTCAAGGATTTTTATCTCCATTTCAGGCATGGTCTTCGACCAAAACTGTTGCGGATTATCCGAACAGATAGAGGACTTGATCCTTTCACCAATCTCTAGGATTTCAGCAGGAATCATCTCAGGACTTTGAGTCATAGCACAAGGAAATTGTTCTGTGGCGTAAATGAGCCGAGGTATTCTAAGCCTTTCATTTTCTATGGTGAACATTATGCTTTTAGCTGTGGCACCATAGGGCGTATATCTATCGATAAATGATCCCCCTAAAAGGATATCTATTGGCATCTTCTCTAATGCAAAGAAATCACAATGGAAGATTTTATTTTGAATTCTCAGGGGCTGCTGGTGTTTATACTTATTGCAGGTGAAACTATTCCCCTGGATATCTATGCTCTTATAAGCAAGTCTCTCATCTAGTGTCTCCCAATCACTAATGAGTTGTGGTTTAGCAAATGATAAAGAAGCACCTGTGTCTACTTGTGCATCGACATATTTGCCATTGATTTCTAATGTGAAAAACTGGGCAAAGCGACCATTAATCAAATGGTTCAGATAGGCAGGCTGTGGAAGTTCCAGTGAAGGAATGCTAGTACATACCAGCTTTTGTCTTCCTAGGTCTTACACGATAATTGGCGCTGAGTAGACTTCTTCTTCAGGTTCTGGTTCTACTTCTTCTTCTTGATTACTGCATTCACTAGGGCAGTAATCTTGGTCGAAGTAGAAAATACTGCCGACTTCATCCTCTTCTTCATAGCCATCACCCCATTGTGGGTCTGCTGCAAGTACAGGTTCTTCTGCAGGCATGATTTGTTCCCAAATGGGTTCTCTAATCTCTTTTGGCGGCTCTCTGTTGGTAAATTTGTTCTTGATCCAGGAGTCGCTTGGCTTAAACTGACTTGGAAAATGCACAGGAGGATGCTGTGGTCTATGCATTGTTGGAGGTTGCCTTGGTTGAGAGGGTTGTCTCCCTCTAGATGATTCTCCTCTGGAAATACCTCTTCCTCTTGGTCGTTCTGGTCTTTCTGGAACTTCATGATGAGCTCTTGACCAGGGTCCATATGCTTCATATGAAGGATTGTAGCCTCGGGTCCTATAAGGACGTGATCCTCGCTGCATGTTTGTCATTGGTTGTTCTAGGTCTTCGGCGAGAGATTCTAGCTCTGCTGCATCTTCATCATCGGATGCTTCATCTGGAAGATCTTCAAGAACTGGTTCATAGATTTCTTCTTGGAGATAAAGATCTTCATCTGCATCAATGACATCCCACCACGCTGCTGCGTTGGAGGAGAAAACGGCTTTAACTATGGGATTTTTATAGGAGCAGTTAGGAGCAATATGGCCAGGCTTACGGCAAATATAGCAAATGGGTTTGTTGGAAGCTGGACGAGGTGAATGTCGTTTCTTGAGGAAACGATGAGGAGGAGCATAAGAATGCTTCTTGGGAAAGGAGCGGCGCTTGTAGGTTAAATGCCAGCGATGCTGCTTCTGCTGGCGACGTGGTTGCACATAAGGTCTACAGCCAAAAGGGGTTGTTTCAGGAAAGAGTGGAGCAAGGGAGGCTGCTTGATGCTTGCTAAGCTTTTGCATAGACTTAGTCTCAGAGACTAAAGTCATGATATTCTGCTACGTAAAATCAATAACATCGGATAGTGCAAGGTCTTCAATGGCAAGGCCTTTGAGATCAATGTAAGACAAAACACGATCGATGAGATTGTAGGGCATAGCATGCAAAAATTTAAGTTTTACTTCAGTGGAGCCAGAACATTGGCTTTCATAAGCAAGCTTTCTAAACTGTTTGGCAAAAGCCTCAAATTGTTTAAGGTCACACAATTCCATTTTCATCAACCACTTTCTAGACTCTATTTGTCGATTCCCGACAGGAGGAGCAAACTCATCAATTAGTAATCTATACAAAGCATTCAAAGAATCAGGTTGGTTATGTACACGGGCGTATTGCTGTGCTTCAGGAATACTATCCCACCAATGATTAGTAATTCCCCATAAGTATTTGATTGCAAAGCAAGTAGTACCAGCTTGATCAAGATGGGCCTGGACTGCAAGGACTCGCATGGTATTACACCAGGTAGCAATTTCATTCATGGGATTCAACAGGTCATCAATATTGAGGTACCATGGTTGCAGGTGGATATGTGTACGTTGCATGAGGGAATGACTGGATGACTTTTTAACTATTTTAAAAGAAGGGACAAAAGATACTGAACAAAGAGGTCTTGAGGAAGACTCGGCCTTTTGGTCTTCTTTAGATAGCCAGCTAAGACTATCATCTAAGCAGTCAAGCTTTGAATCTACAGCATCTAATTTCTTCTGAATGTTAGTAACAGTGTCCTTGATGGACAGCACATCTCTACATAAATCATCAAAATTTTCAGAGAAATGAGCATTGAATCTTGAAATATAATTCCTCTGTTTGAACTCATTTGATGGATTATCATAAGTGGCTGAGAAATAATGCAAAACTCCAGCAGCTTGTCTGTGGATACCTTTTGGCGGCGGCCATCTTCCACCTCTGTAGAGAGTAACTGTGTCTTCTGTGATAAATTCAAGACTGTCTTCTCTAGGAAGACTCATTAGTGTATGGGGAAAATCATTGCCAAGATTTATTTCTTCATCCTCAATAAGAATATGACCAGTTTTTACAGATCTACGGGATGAGGATGTGGATGGTCTAGAAGGAGAAAGACGAGAGGATTGCATGGATAAGGATCTGGGTAGTATATTTACAGATCTACCATCACTTTGGTGTACAGTGGCTTGGCCTTTCATTCTGGGAGAGACATGCTTAAGCCAATCAAGTTTCCATTCAGGTGGAACTTTGATCGTTTCTATATGTCCTTTCTGCAACTGGACTGTACCACTTAATCTTCTGGCAAAGGGTAGATTTTCTAAGATTTTGGGGTGGTTTGTATTGGTCATGCTATACAAAATAGAAATGTTTATAGATGCATACTGAAACTCACCAAACATATTAAGACCATACAAAGAAGAGAACAAACCCCAACAATCTAAGGATCCATGCTTAACTTCTTTACATCCTTTGTCACGGACTGCGACAGAAAGGTTTGGACAAAACTCAAAACAAATTACATCATCATTAAGTCGACCAAGGCTTGATAATTGACATGAATGTTTGAAACTGACTTGGTGATGATCACACAGAGCTAAATATAGCACTGATTTTATATTAGTAGGAATTAAAGGTGTAATATAGACTCTAATCAAACCAAAATGGACAAACTTGACTTCCTTATGAGAACGGATGTGTAAAATTTCTTTTTCTGGTAATAGAGGAAGCAGATTTGTCTGATAAGTCTTTTTGGGCTGATATACGAGAGTAAGTTCAATAGACTTAATCCTGGTTTTGACAAATGAAAGATAAGTAGAAGTATATATAAACTTAGACTTGACTAACTCTGATTGTTTATACACACTAGAAGCTTTAAGAGCCAGAGGTTTGAACATAGAAGTTTCTTTTTCAAGATCTGTTTCTGTGGTTTCAATGTCTGGACAATCGGATATCTGATCGGGGATAAAAGGAGGTAACTCATACATTCTTGACAAGTTCTACGGTAGATGTGGAAGGAATTTTTCCAAATTCCATTGTGGGGAGATTTGGGTTCTGGAATACGAGAAATTTCTGGTCAGGGAAAAAGGTATGCAGAGATAAAAGCGGCCTATGACAATATGGGTGAACGGCCTGTGACTCGATGCAATAACTTCCCAAAGAAATTTACAGAGCAGAGAACTCAAAAGATCTGAACCATGGAATAAGAAAATAATCACAACTTATAGTAAAGCCTTGAACTGATTCTAATCTTGATCTTGTGGCTCTGATACCAATCTTTTTATCGCGTCAGTAGATGGCTCTTTAGACAGATCTTTAGCAGGAAACCCGCGGCAGTAGACGGGGGCCGAATGGCTACGGCTTCACTATTACACTCAAAACTATTACAATCTTACTAATATCAAAGGGGGAAATTATAGATATGATTAATGTTACAATAAATCTACTAATGTGGGTTCCTATGATCAGAAGAGGAAATAAATCCTCTTATTTTCGCAGATTGAATGTGTGAATACAATGCATATGAGACAAGTTAGATACTTAGGGAATGTTATGTATCACTATAATTGTGTATATCATCAACCTCATATCAGATTCATATGTTACATATTTATACATAGAATACAAGAAGGTGAATACAAATATTGGTAGTTAAAAATAGAATGATTAGTAATTTCATATTCTTCCCTTGCAAATGGTTGATATTATTCCATGTACATGGAAGTAAAATTACTCTAATGGATTCCTTTACATGTCACATAACTAAGAAGTGTGATCTGGTAAGCCATTTGGATGTGGTGTGATGACAAGGTCCACATGGCGCATGCGAGATGGGACTTTACATAGAAGTTTTTTGATAATTTTATGCATGCACAAGGAATGAAACTCTAAGGACTCCAAAATGAGTTGCACGCAAGCCATGCATGTGAGTAAAGGATAAGTGTAGGTAGTTACACATTTATGGACAAACACCATTATCGTGCCTCTGCTTTCAAAAATACTCAAATTTATTCTAAAGACATCCTAATTCCATCCCTCAATACATGCAAATGTCATCTACTAAAAAAACCCTAATGGAATGTCTTAAGTTAGCCTAAAGTCACCTAAAAATTCATTGTAATGTAGTTTGCTAAAATCATGTATTCTAACTACAACCTAATGTCACCCTTTTGATATGCGTCCCTTATGTGAATTTAAAATTAATGTAAGGGTTCTAGTTTTGAAAGATAAAATACTTTGCAACTTTAAGGTGACTTAAAGTTAAGTTTAGTGATTAAATTTAAATGGTATAAATATTGTAGTGCATATATGAATATATGTGTAAATATTTTATCTCTCTATCTATGATAGATGTGTGGTTTGTAAAATTATTTTTTTGCACACATATAACTCCTAAAAACATCTAAAATAAATTTGAAAGACCCATAAACATATAAAATGATCATTAGTTTTTCTAAAATAGGTGCTATGTGAGAAAGTTACTTCTAGAGAAACTTATGTTGAATAATAAAATCCTCAATTTGACTAAATACTGATTAGATTGGATGTTGAAAATATATCTTCCAAACGATAACACCTTCAACTCTATTATTGATTTCAAAAGATCCAATATGACTCTAATTTCTTATATTTAGTATAATAAATTTAAAAGATAGACTATAAAATTTAATATATTACATTCTATATCCTTATACTTAAATATTTATTTTATTAAATATATAAAGCTATTGTAAACATTAAATTAAATATGAAATACAATACAAAAGGCAAGTACCTAAATATGGATGATTGAGCCCATAAATATGCAAATATCAAGATTATTTTGAGTGAAGTAATATTTATCGACAACCTAAATCCATTTATTATATAATATTAAGTGTAATTTTACATAACATATAAATAGATATAATATATTTTAATCTAAATTTATATATATTCATTTATCCATAACACATGAATATGTATGTGGGTTAAGTTCCAAATTTCTAATATACCATTGATTGATTTGTATTTTTCTGTCATTACATACAAGTCATTATATATTTTGGTAGTCCTTATATATTTTGATATCCACATTGGGTTATCGTTGATTAATGGCAAGCCTTTACATTCTATTATGATTCTTTGTTTTCTTTTGTAAGATAGAAAACATAGGCTCTCAATATTAAGATCGAGATAGCCATTATGTGGATATAAAAAGTGTAGATAGAAAAATATGTAAAGTTGATATGTCCATATTAAATTCTTATATAATTTTTTTCTAATCAATGATAAAAGTTACATCCACCACACCATATTTCTAATGAATGTAAGTAGTGCACATTTTTTGGTGAATGTACATTATGGGTTTGTTTATAAATAAGAAAGCATCTCTACTTACCAAAATCAGATAAGAAAGCTTCATTTTTTTTGAACCCTCAAGACTTGTATCTTCGATATACAAATTTTGTGGCATACATACATTGCAACCAGAAAATATCCACATCAACAGCCCTAAATTTCATAACCAAGGGGAAAAAAATGAGAATAAATAATAAATCAAATTTTATTTTTAAGATAAATAACATTTTTTGTAAATTCTCTAAATCAATGACCATAACAACTCAATTTCTATCAAAAGCTAAATGTCTATTATGTTATAATTAATTGTTAAACATTGAATGT
Source organism: Torreya grandis (assembly GCA_037957365.1). Classification (NCBI taxonomy): domain Eukaryota; kingdom Viridiplantae; phylum Streptophyta; class Pinopsida; order Cupressales; family Taxaceae; genus Torreya; species Torreya grandis. Next base: position 1,696,829 of record JARHVA010002425.1, read on the forward strand.
CCTTTATTGTGGGTTGTCTAAATGTTGGTAGGATTTGAATTTTGATGGTCATTATATCATAATCTAGAAGACTAAGTAATTGTTGAAAGTTACTACTATGAATTCATAATTTAGATAAAATTTGGATGAAAAATCACACAATTTTGGTGGAGGAGAATATTAGAAAGAATTACTAGAAATCCTAGCAATAATTTTTGTGTGACTAAGGCACTGCTTGTAGAATCCATTGCCATTGAGCATGGATGCATGTGATTGTAGGTGCGTGTGCTGCTTAACTTGAGTTTTGATTTTGTTGCCCAACCTGACTGATAGATTGAGAGTCCCCTTAGGAGATTTTGTGGAAGTGAGCACCTAATAATGGTATCTCACCATGCCAAGCTTGCCATTTTTAGTAGCTATTTCAATAACTCTTTTAGGGGCATGATTGCATCATTGATTAGATGAGACCCTCAGGTGTTGTTGGTCCATATTTGGACAATAAGGAATAGGGGGTCTTGCTAGAGGGAGGCCTCATGGAGGGTGAAAGACATTATGTGGTTCCATTTAGGGTTCCTAATATTTTTATTGTCTATATCCATTCTATGCTTGTTTTGACTATGTCCATGGATGAAGGCCACTACATAGGTCTTCATTTTCAACAACTTTGATTTCTTCAGGTTGATAGTAAATTTCACTATAATTTTCATGATTCTTATTTCAATGGTTTGGTTTTCCATTATTGTGGTTGTAAAATTATTTATTTGTGTAGACTTGATTTCCAGATTAATTTACTTCTTTGTGGTGCTGAAAATTTGCAAAGAGGAAAAGGTAGGGCCTAGTCCCATGGTACTCCAACTTTGAAAATATTTAGTGTGTGTTGAAGAGATAATTTAGAAGAAATTATGCATTAAAGTGGTCTCATGGATTTTTAAAACTATAAAAATTATCCATGCATATGATATTTAGGAGTTTTGAATATAAAATAAAATTATAGAATAAATGTTTATTGGTTGTAATGTAATTCTTTTGTGCCTAAATTTTCTCTGTAGGTGCTACAAATTATTGCTCCCAACCTCTATCCATCTCTAAAAATATCTTTCATTTGTAGTCGCTACTCCTATTTTTCAGGAAAATATTCAAATTTTTGTAGTTGAAGAAATTTAAAGTTACATGAAACCACCTACAATTAAAAAATAATTGTAGTTTCCCCATCCATGGGACCACCCTATAATAATGGTGGGGATGAGGAGAGATGGGGCTAGTATTTATAGGCGAGACTAGAAATATTGTACTAAGAAATACATGGTTGATATTTTATGTGGGTCACGTGATGATAATTTAGAGGGGTATATCAATATGGAAGTTATACGTTCATGTGAAGACCTTGGTGACCTGTAGCTTGTAGGAGATCAGATTCATATCAAAGCGTTACATGTGCTTCTTTAATATTGGAGTGTTGAAGTGAATGTGAGTTGTAACAACTTCTAGAATAAAAAGTGAATGTGAGTTGTAACAATCTTCTTTAATGTGGATGGGTCAATGTTTGGGTAAAGTGCTTAGCTGGAGTGTAGAAGTGAAATTTTATGTGAGTTTTAACATAATAAAAACTATTTATATGTCATTGCAGACTTCTTAAGACCTATAATTCTTTGTTTTTGGCTTAAAACCTATGTATTCAACCTGCTACACCTATAATCTTCTTGTTAAGATTTGACTATAACTAAAAGATGCTTGAAAACCTTCACTATGTTCATTTGTAGACCTATATGTAGGTCTTATGGAGTGCTATGTTTTTAAAACCCTTTGTATTGGCATTATCCATTATGAAACTCCACTACAAGCCTATAGGTTGTGTCATGAAGCTATATTGTGAACCCCTGTAAGCTATCTTTAGACCTATTTATTGATTAAAACCCTCACTCTTGGCATTATGAGCTTGTTAACTTCAAAAATAAGCTTAAAACTCTTTGAAACATATGCTTGAAGCCTTGAAATGTGAAGAACACTATAAAAAATGAGGTGTTATGGGTTTTAAGGTTTTAGATATTTTTTAGATTGAGTTTGTAAGTTTGGAAGGATCCATGTAATTTTGATCTCCATGGCAGGTCTAGGGATCATCATGAGATGCCTTGAGGCTTGCTACGATCCCATCAACACTTCCTTCTTACCATGCACAAGGAGAAATGTAAAAGGAGACCTCTAATACTCATTTTGGATTGTAGACTTGTTATCATACCTCACTTAGCTTGTACCTCATCTTTTATGGCCTTGATGGTCTTTCAATCTCTACTGCCATGATTTTAAACCCTTGTTGAAGCTCTATAGACCTTAATCACATCTATAACTCTTCATTTTTTATTAATTAGGTTAAATTTAGACCTTGGATCAATGACCTTAAGATGTTTCATATGATTTAAAGTCTTTAGGATGTTTCATTCCTTTTTATTTAGGTAGCCTTTAGTCCTTTAAGAGAATATTATTGTTCTAAAGTGAGAAAACTGATTGAGCTTTAGTCATGCATTACAAGAGAACCATGAAGGTTAGAGATGAACCATCAGATCCTATACTTACATGAGTGAGTCTTCTAATCAACCCTTAGAGTATTCTCTCTCACTAAACATGGATGAGATATGGCAATGGTTTTTATCTCATAGTGAAATGTCTCTTGAAAGATGAAAAGTTGGTTAGTGGGGGGCATATCTTAGGCCTCATTAGCCAAATAAATAAATTATCTACATAAACTTGTCTAGATGGGAGTTTTAAGGTTATATTAGTCATTATCAAGTCTTAGTCAAGCCCTATAACCAAAATTCAAAGTTAGATGTGTCCCTTAAGACAATCTCATCATCCCAAAATGAAAAAACTAAGCAAAGTTTGATTATGTGTTGTAGGGAACTGTGATGGCTAAAGATGAGACATAAACTCCTACACTTGCATGGGTGAGTCCTCTAAGCAATCCTTGAAGGATTATCTCTCACTCGACATGGGCAAGACATGGTAATGAGTTTCATCTTGCAGTGAAATATCTCTTAAAGGACCAAAATATTGTTAGTGGAGGCATACCTTTTGGCGTGTTAGCCCAATTGATGATCATCTAAATAGACATATAGATTGGCATTTTAAGGCCAAAGTGTTTGTTATATAGTCTCAATCAGTTCCCAAGATAAAAATTTACAATTTACTAGATTCATCCTTAAAAAGAATCTAATTTTCCTAAAGTGATAAAAATGTGCAAACTTTAGTTGCATGTTACAGGAGAACCATGAGGGCTACATATAATCTATGAGCTCTTACATTTACACAATTGATCCCTATAATCAACTGCTAGAGGATTCTCTATTAATTGACATGGGAAAGACATGGCAATGATTTTTCTCTCATAGTCAATTATATCTTAAAGGATGAAAATTTGGTCAATATGGGGCATATATTGGGCCTCATTATCCCAATCGATGAACTGTCTATGTGGACACATCTATATAGATTTTTTAAGGCTAGAATGACCATTATTTACTCTCAGTCATACCCCATGACTAAAAGTTTCACTTGATCAAACATGTCTCTTAAGAGAATCTTATTGTCCCAAAGTGAGAAAATTGAGTGAACTTCGACCATGCATTATAGGAGAACTGTGAGGGTTATAGAAAAATTATGAGCTCTTACACTTTCAAGAGAAATTCCTCTCAATAACCCCCATAAAATTCTATATCACTCAACATATGTGAAACATGATAATGAGTTTTATCTCATAATAAAATGTCTCTTAAAGGACCAAAATTTGATTAGTGGGGGTTATATCTTTGGCCTCGTTAGCCTAATAGACAAACCATTTATGCTGACACGTCCAAATGGGATTTTTAAATTTAGAACTATAATTATTCGATCTCAGTTAGGGCTTGGGACTAAAAGATATAGTTGAATAGATGCATCCCTTAAGAGAATATTATTGTTCCAAAGTAATAAAATAGAGATAACTTTGGTTTCACAATATAGAAGAACCGTGAAGGATAGAGATGAACCATCAACTCCTACACTTACACATGTGATCTTCTAAGCAACCCCTAGAGGATTATCTCTCACTCAACATCGGCAAGACATGGAAATGAGTTTTCTCTCATCATTACATGTCTCTTAAAGGATCAAAAACTTGTTAGTGGGGGAAATATATTATGGATCATTAACCCAATTAATGAACCATCTTTGTAGACATATCTATATGGGTATTTTAAGGCTAGAACATCCATTATACAATCTTAATTGGGCCCCAGGAATGAAAGTTGTAGTTGAACAAACATTTCCCTTAAGAGAATCTTATCATCCCAAAATGAGAAAATTGAGTGAACTTCGGTCACACATTGAAAGATAACTATGAGGGATAGAGATGAACTGCCAGCTCTTACACTTACATGGGTAAGTCTTATAAGCAACCTATAGAATATTTTCTCTCACTCAACATGAGTAAGACACAATAATGATTTTTCTCTCATATCCAAATTTATCTTAATTGATGAAAAGCTTATCAATGTGGCATATATCTTCTGGCTCATTACCCAATTGATAAATCATCTTTATAGACACATCTAGATGGAATTTTAAAGTTAGCATGATTATTATTTGGTCTCCATCATGCCTTAGGATTGAAAGTTGTAGTTGAGCGGGTGCATATCTTAAGAGAATAATATTGTCCCAAAGTGAGAAAAGTGAGTGGAACTTTAGTTTCCCATTAGAGGATAACCATGAGGGCTAGAGATGAACCTTGAGCTCTTACACTTGTATGGGAAAGTCCTCTAAGAAACCCCAAGAGGATTCACTCTCACATGACATGGGTGAGACATGGCTATGGGTTTTCTCTCACAAAAAATGTCTCTTAAAAGACAAAAAGCTTATTAGTTTGGGCCATATCCTCTATCATTAGTCTAATCAACAAACCATCTTTGAATACATGTGCAGATGGGAATTTTAAAGATAGATTGACATTATCTAATCTCATTCAAGTCCTAGGATCAAAAGTTTTAGTTTACTTGATGCATCCTTTAAGAGAATCTTATCATCCTAAAGTGATAAAACTAAACAAAATTTGGTCATGCATTAGAAGAGAACCATGACGGATATAGATGAACTATTAGCTCTTTAAATTGCACAAGCAAGTCCTCTAAACAACCCTTAGAGTATTATCTCTTACTCGATAAGGGTGAGACACATAAATTAGTTTTATTTTGCATCCAAATGTCTCTTAAAGGACCAAAATCTTTCTAGTGAGGGGAATATTTTTTAGATTGTTATCCCGATCGATGAACTATCTTTGTGACATCCATTATCTAATCTTGATCAAGCCTTAAGACTAAACATACTATTGAATACACACATCCTCTAATAAAATCTTATCATCCCAAAGTAATAAAACTAAGTGAAATTTGGTCACATGTTTTAAGAGAACTGTGAGGAATAGAGAATATCTATCATCTCCTACACTTTTTTGGACAAGTCTTATAAGAAACTAATCTATCATCTCAAATACCTTATTAAAGTTGAAAATAGGTTTTGGAGAGTTTTTACAGGCCTGTAGGCATGTTACCAAGTGTCTCTAAGCAAGTATGCATGGTTATGAGCAAGAATAGAGTAGGTTTATGATAGTTGTAGGTATGTAGGGTGAAAGAACATAATTTAAGACCTCAAGTAGGGTTTCAAAAATGATGAAAGAAGAAATGTGTCTATCATAATTGATTTCACATGTTTCCATCATTCTTATACATCATGCAATGGTGATTAATGACTATATCAAAGAGAGGAAGCAATAAGCAATTTTCATGTTTGAGAGCACATGTAACTTAAGAATCTCAGGTCCGCAATCCTAGAACAAGGGCTAAATGATGCAAGAGAATCATATCATGATCAATATGGTGTTTATAATTAAGGAGTTTTGATAATTTATTTAATTCATTAAGAATCCACTTCTAGGACCTATATATAAATATTTTCTCATTTTAGCATGTTTCTAGGTTTTTCCCTTCAAAAAGGGAAATTCATATTCTTGAATTTGTCTTAGAGAATAGTTTAATGGTATATTTTCAAGTTAGAATGGTCTTAAATTCATGTGAAATTTATATTTATAGTTTTAATGTCTATTTCATTTGTGTAGTTGTGATTAGTTCTTGATCATGTATTGGTGAATGTTAGAATAAGAGAGAAAGACCTACAATTATATGCCTCAAGCATAAATTCATGAGTGTTTAAGGGTTTAAAGAACTTTTAAAGCCATATTATATGTATATTTGAGTCCCTAAATGATTCTAATCATTTTTTTATTCATGATTTAGTTATTTTTCATGAATACACAGTTGTAATAATGAATTTTCAAGCATAGTTTTAAGTAAACCTTATAGTTTGGGCAAATGCATACATGATCAACCTTAGATGTCTAAGTAGAAAAGTTTTAACATGTAAAAATAGAAATTTTTGATTTATAATGAGATCAAGAAAGCCTAATTTTCTAAATTTATAAATTTTTGTTGTTCTTGGCTTGCAAAAGTCTTTATCTAGGGTTTTTTCACCAAAAATTGAATATCTTGAGTTCCTCAAGTGAAAATTCCTAAAATTTTACATGTATGTGTGTTTTGATTCCGTATAACATTTTTTTTTAATTTTTGAGTGTTTTTGGTCTTTACAAGTCAAACTAGAGTGGACTATGTGTGCCAAGACTATTAAGAGACCTAATTAGAGACCTACATAGAGCATTTTTTGCATTTTTTTGATATTGAAAGATAAAAAGGGTTCTAATATTTTTAGAATAATATGATAAGGTGTATATAAACCTTTATAAACCATTTTAAAGATTTATCCAACTCTAAGTTAGCTAAAATCCTCAAGAACTCATTTTAGGCCTCTTAGCCCTATGACAACATTGGATGACCATTCAGTCTTGATGAAGTTAGATATCCTTAAAAGTACCTTGATTCATGTAAAATATATAATATTATAGTTATTAAATCAAATAAAATTCATAGTTTTAAGTCCAACCCTTTGAAAATTTAATAATAGACTAGTAAGCCTAAGAGGCCTAGTTAAGATAAAACTCATGTTGAATATATAAAGATCCTCAAATCCTTTGAAAGTGATTATTTTCACATTCAATAGGGTATCAATAGTTTTGATAAATTTTAGGATTAAAACCCAATGAATCATTGAAATCTAAGGAAATATCTAGTTGTAACCTATTATTATAAGGTGGATCCATGAACCAACCTAACAAAACAAAGTTGTAATATTTGTTTAGAGAGCTGTTTGACCTTGATTGAAGCATATAAAATCAATTGAATCATGTAAAGGATAAGGTAGTGATTCTATCAAAGCTTAATCATATAGATTAGTTTCTTTTCTAAATTGCATGATCTAATTATTTAGATTTGAAGACCCCACATCATAGTTCAGTATCACAGCATTGAGTCTTACATCACTAAAACATAATTTTTTTAACTTCATGTAAAAATTAAGCATAAATAAAGGTGAAAAACTATGAACACAAGGGCTAAATGATTAATGAATAGATCACAAATAAGAATGTATTATTTTTTTGATTCTCTTTATTTCAAGAAGATAATTTTTTGTACTCATGTCACCATCCACATGAAGGTGGAAGCTCATTTGGTGCCACTAACCTACAATAAATTTTTTAAATAGAAATAAAAATTAATGATAAAATAATTCAAAATTAAAATATAGTAAATCAAATAAGTTAATTATATTAATTTTAAATGTAAGATAAATTATTCATGCTAACCTTACCAAGTCAATCCAACATACCTTTAGGATTAACTCTATTTTTAAGTGTTTCAAGAATAGATTCATGCTATTATTCATGAACTTTATGTTAAGCATGGAATATACTGAGAGGGGGCTGAATCAGTATATTATATATCTTATAAATCTTTCCTTTAATCAATATTCCACTTAATCAAACATTCAAGATATGAAATAAAACTCAAACAATAAACATTACACAAGACAGAGAGAGACACCAGATATAACATGGAAACCCAATGTGGGAAAAACCATGGAGAATCAATCTCAAATATATTCATGAGAACAACCCCATAGGAGCACCATACCCCTTTGCCAAGTACAAACCTCAGCTACAATTCGTGAGCACTACCCCATAGGAGCTTCAAACCCCTTTGTTGAGCTCCAACCCATAGGAGCACCAACCCTTTTGTGTATACCACATACCTATCTCTCAATGTTGCTATCTCAACAAATGATAGATCAATACAACATCTCCTTCCTCACTCTCACTTTTTCTCTTCTAAGCTAGATATAACAAATACAAATCATCTCTCAAAATTACTCTTCTAAGCTAGATATTACAATATCAAATCAACCTCTCTCATCCAAATTTACAAGTGGCTACTCAAGCCTTTATTTATAGCTTTCCAAATGACCTTTGGCCTTCCCCCTTTGTGACCTTTCATTCCTCATGGAAAATGGCACCAATCTTGGATGACCCTTCATATCCAAGCATTTGAAAGTCATGTGGTGACCCTTCATGACCAAAAAAGTCTTTCCCACTTTTGTCTTTATCTTTGGTGACTTTTCATATTCCTTTAAGTGTCCCTTCATGAGAAATTCACCCTTTACTCTTTTGTCTTCACTTGGTGACTCTTGGTATTCTCCAAGATGACTCTTCATGGGAAAATGCGTCCCATCCTTCTTTTGTCTTTATTCCATGACTCTTCATCTTCTTCATGGGCCCTTATTTTGTCTCATATGTAACCAAAAATATATTCGTTAATGTTAAATAAATATTAACTCATATTAGCCAAGATAAACAATATTAAATGCAATGGGGCCTTTATCACCAATAATACTAAACCTTTGACATCAATGACAATATTTTCAACAATCTCCCCCTTTGTCATTAATGGCAATCTCAATCCTGAAACTACCACATCTTGTCACCTAAAAACATACAGTAACTCCCCCTTACTGTAGCAACCTGTACTTATTCCCTGTACCTATACCTATTATTCTCCCCCTTTGACATCAATGGAAAAGGGCCTACCTGGAGCTAACACTTAGCTCCCCCTCACTTGATGCTGAACATCAATGGTCAGAAGTAATAGAAATTACTCCTAAATCCTCTCACCGATCTTTGAATGTATCCTTTGATCATGCCTTTGAGAAGATATCTGACAAAACATATACATTGTTCCCTGTCCTTTGAGCATCTGCAATCAACTCATTTGAATCTTTTCTTCTAATCTCACAACCTTCAGCATGAAACCTTAATGTGTATCCTTGATCACAAATTTGACTAACACTCAACAGATTATGCTTAAGACCTTTTACATACAAAAATTTTTTAGTCGTACTTCTACCATAATCCAAACTCAAAGTACCTTTTCCGGCTATCTTGGCAGTGGTTTTATCTCTGAACCTCACTATACCACCATTAATCTTCTTTAGAGAAATGAACTTACTTTTTTCTCCTGTCATATGCCTCAAACATCCTCTATTAATTAACCATGGATGATCTTTTCCTCTGACATGCAAAGCTGTTTACACCATCATAGAATCTTCATGTTGTTTCTTCTACCATGTACATGTCTGAACCTTTTTCCTGATGAATGGATCTTTGACACTCTGATTCTTCTTCTTTATGAATGGAGCTTTTAATGTTTGATCCTTCTTGACTGACTCGAACACGCTTATGTAATATCGAGATATGTGTCCGTAGTTGTTACACTTGTAGCATACTATGGTCTGTTCATCAAAGCTTGATAGAGGAGCAAAAGAGTTGTGGCTTCTGCTTGACTCTACTTGTCTTTCCTTCTTATTTTTAAAAATTTTAGCTCTTTTTCTACATTCTAATTTCTTGTGACCATATCCATTACAATAAAAACAATAGCCATAAAAATGAGACCTGTCTGTATATCTCTGGCTTGATTGCCTTTTGTAGCTTTGTTCTCTCCATCCTTCTTTGTTTAGAATGTCCTTTGTATTCTTCACTTCTCCCCTTTCTATTTCCTCTTGTGTCATAGCTTCAACATAGCTCTTTTTCTTTTCAAAACCGATCCCTATCTTATTTGTATATGCTTTTTGACTTTCCAACATCTTATTCATCATGTTAGTGCTATCTTCAAATTTTGAATCACTGACTGCTTTTATCACTGACTGCTTTCTTAATATCTTCTTTTAAAGAGGTAATTTCAATAACATACCTTTCACAATCTTTTCTTGTTATTTTCAACTGTGCTGTGAGATCTTCTTCATTCTTCTTGGCTTCTTCAAAGTGTGCATGTAGATCTTCCATCATTTCCTTTGACTCTTGTTCATTTTTCTCGATCTGGTGCTTTAACCTTCGATTCTTCTTCTGAACATCTTCTAACTCTTCTAGGGCACAATTGAGTTCTCCTTTCATATCTACTTTAGCTTCCTCCTCTTCTTCTTCTTGATCATCATCATGTATGGCCATGAATAGAATCTCTTCTTCTTCTGAATTGCTGACTCCACTATCTTCGCCTAAGCTAGGATCTTTAGAATACAAGCTCTTCTTCTCAAATCCCTTCTTAGATTTACCTTTGAAATTTTTCTTGTATGTAGGCTTTTCTTCTTCATCATCTTTAACCTTATCTGGGCATTTAGCTAAAAATTGTCCAATATTCCCATAATCAAAACATTTAAAAGGTAATTTTCCTTGATATTTACCTATTCCTCTTTTTGGCCTACAAATGAAAAGTGCTTCATTGTCATCTTCATCATCACTGGAACTATCACTTGATTCTTGAATCTTAGTTTTCTCCTTCTTTGATGTCTTGAAAGCCGCTTCTCTCTTTGAGGGTTTATCTTGTTCTATCCACATCTCATATGCCGTGAGAATACCATGAAGCTCATCCATCTTTAGCTTGGCTAAATTCTTCATTTCCTCGATTGCCAAAGACTTTGCATCATATCTCATTGGTAGAGATCTCAAAACCTTTTACACCACCGTTGACTCTTCCAATGTTTCTCCAAGACCTTAAATCTGATTTACTATCTGATCAACTCGCAAGAGATAACTTGCTATATCTTCTTCTTCTTCTTCCATCTTCAAACTTTCAAACTGCCCTCTGAAAGTCTACAACTTAGCTTGCTGAACCTTTCCATCACCTTTGTAAATATTCTCAAGTTTTACCCAAGTTTCATGAGCAGATTTACATTGCATAACTTTAACAAATTTAGATTCACATAAACCACATAAAATAGCATTTAAAGCTTTAGCATTACATTCACTTGCCTTCTTTTCTATTGGAGTAATTGTAGATGTCTATGGCTCTTCATATTCTTCCACCACTGATTTCCATATGTCAAATCCAAGGGCCATCAAATAAACCTTCATTCTCATGCTCCAAAAAGCATAATTCATCCCATCAAACAAACGTGCCTTATTTGTAGAAAATCCTTCCTATGACCCAGCCATTGTGCTTTCCTGATCTACCTTCAAGCTGTAAAACATTTCAAAAAGGAACCTACTCTGATACCAATTGTTAATCATGGAATATACTGAGAGGGGGGGTGAATCAGTATATTATATATCTTATAAATCTTTCCTTTAATCAATATTCCACTTAATCAAACATTCAAGATATGTAATAAAAATCAAACAATAAACATCACACAAGACAGAGAGAGACACCAGATATAACATGGAAACCCAATGTGGGAAAAACCATGGAGAATCAATCTCAAATATATTCGTGAGAACAAGCCCACAGGAGCACCATACCCCTTTACCAAGTACAAACCTCAGCTATAATTCATGAGCACCACCCCATAGGAGCTTCAAACCCCTTTACCGAGCACCAACCTAGCTATTATTCATGAGCACCAACCCATAGGAGCACCAACCCCTTTGCTGAGCACCAACCCAACAACAATTCGTGAGCACCAACCCACAGGAGCACTAACCCCTTTGTGTATACCACACACCTATCTCTCAATGTTGCTATCTCAACAAATGATGGATCAATACAACATCTCCTTCCTCTCTCTCACTTTTGCTCTTCTAAGCTAGATATAACAAATACAAATCATCTCTCAAAATTACTTTTCTAAGCTAGATATTACAATATCAAATCAACCTCTCTCATCCAAATTTACAAATGGCTACTCAAGCCTTTATTTATAGCTTTCCAAATGACCTTTGGCCTTCCCCCCTTTATGACCTTTCATTCCTCATGGAAAATGGCACCAATCTTGGATGACCCTTCATAGCCAAGCATTTGAAAAGTCATGTGGTGACCCTTCATGACCAAAAATGCCTTTCCCACTTTTGTCCTTATCTTTGGTGACTTTTCGTATTCCTTTATGTGTCCCTTCATGAGAAATTCGCTCTTAACTCTTTTGTCTTCACTTGGTGACTCTTGGTATTCCCCAAGATGACTCTTCATGGGAAAATGCATCCCATCCTTCTTTTGTCTTTATCTCGTGACTCTTCGTCTTCTTCATGGGCCCTTATTTTGTCTCATATGCAACCAAAAATATATTCGTTAATATTAAATAAATAGTAACTCATATTAGCCAAGATAAACAATATTAAATGCAATGGGGCCTTTGTCACCAATAATACTAAACCTTTGACATCAATGACAATATTTCCAACACTTTCCACAAAATTTGTTGTTATGCTTTTCACATTATTTGATCAATTTGATATTTGTAGCAATAACTAGATTTAAATGATGAAGCACCACCCTATGTGTTTCAAAATCCTCAAATAAAAATTATTTTATTTTATTTATGATAGTACCTAAGAATCCAAGTTCCTTTAACCACTATGGATTTAGTGGGATAAACTAGGTCTTATCCATCCATGACGTTTATGGTTAAGTTATTTTGTCTCTACACAATGACATAAGTATTAGTTTGTTCTCTCATCGTTAACTTGAGGTGTAATGACTATTAAAACATGCCTTACATTTAAATTATAATAAATTTGTAATCACATATATTTAAAAATAAATATATCATTAATAAAGCTAAGGCTACATTTAAATTATAAATAAATTGTACCTAGTTGCACATGATCTCAGATGTGGTCAAACTCACCCAATGATGCCATTTCATGAGCTATCAGTTGTTGAAGTGAATGGATACTCTCTATAGGTGTTATGGGTCTATAATACCATTTATCAACATATTATTTTGATTCTCATTCATTA